>BSBK01009616.1:0-132500 GCA_027943335.1 Chamaecyparis obtusa | reverse complement strand
ACTTTGTATTGCAGTATTGAAGTTTAGTGGGTTTCATCCCCACCCCAATTTTACTTTCTATTTGGAAGGTTTTTAGGTTACCAAATCTCTGTGTTCAAAGTGTTATGAATGTTTTATTCTTTCTGTTACTCATACATAGAGTTAGCTTATCAATCTAACGTTATTGAAAAAATGGTTGAGATCTAAAATTTGTAAAAGTTTTGAAGTTACTGATTCACCCCTCCCCTCTCAGTAACCTAGCTAGTCTTGAATATTTCCAACAATTGGTATCAGAGGTTTGTAGTTCTCAGAATAAAGTTTGATAGCTTAAGAAAAGATTCAGGACAATGGAGATATTCAGACTTAACAAAGTAATTGAGAATGAAAAGCTAGATCTGGAAATGGCCATAACTCAACTCAAGGAAGCAAAAGAGCATCTTTCCCTTTCCCTAACAAGAAGGAAGGAACTTGCAAATTAGATCAATGACCACCAGTATGTTGAAGAAAAGATTGAATAATTTTTCCCTTCAAGTAACTCAGATGAAGCAAACAATGAATCAAAATAACTTCTAGAAAAGAATGGATCTCTGCAAGAAGAAGTAAGAAAATTGAAAAGAGAACAGGAAATTCAGTCAACAAGATTCTGTGAAATCTTGAAACAAAGAAACAAGATGAAAGATGAAATAGATGGAAAGAATAATGAAATCCAGAATCAAACCCTTCAGCTAGAAAACCTTATTAATCAAGTCTCCAATGCAAATGAAGAAATCTTGACTCTAAGATCAGAAAATGAAAATATAAGAGAGGAATTGAGATCTGAAAAGAAAATCAATTTAAGATTGATGAGTGACCTAGATACTGAAAGGAAAATCAATGAAAGAATGTTGAAATCTCAAGAAGATATGAATTAGGTGTATGAATGAAACCTTCATAAGAAAAAAGGAAAAGCAGGACTTGGATACAAAGAGGAAGGTGAATCCTCCAAACAAGGTACTCAAATGAATTAGAAACCCACTTGTAATCACTGTGGCAAAATTGGTCATACTTCAAACAAATGTTGGAGCAATGGAAAAGCAAAATTCAATGGAAAATGCTACAATTACAATCAGCATGGTCATAAAAGAAATGAATGCAAGGAGAAACCAAGATTTGAAGGCAAATGCCACAAATGTAACAAACAAGGTCACAAGACATTAGAATGCAGAACTAAAACACCCAATCCAACAAAACAAATTATGAAAGCAATATTTGGTTGGGATTACAACACTTGGTGTATATGTCATTACTGTGGAGAATATGGACACATTGGCATGAATTGTGTAAGGCATCACTTGAGAAAAAGGGATACTACCATAAGATGTTACAAATGCACTAAGCTTGGTCACATAGCTAAAAATTGCATGAATTTAGGCAAAGTTGAAGATGAAAAGAAAGCAAAAGTAGATAGCATCGGGAAGCAGATGAGACAACAGTGGATCCCTAAACCTACCGAGCAAACCAGTCCAAGTAATGAAGTCACTCATGAAGAGAGTGGCTCTATCGATTCTAACTAAGTCTCCAAGAAAGCACTGGAACTGTATCCTCAAAGAAATATTCCAAACAGTTCCTGAATTGAAAGGAAGAAAGATCCAAATCAGTATGCAAGATATAGAAGGATCACAGGAAGGTCGGTATCAGTTTCAACTGAGCAAGGTCGGGAGTAACGTAATTTCATTCAGTTACCGAGTAAGGTCGGAGCAGTATGTTCTCCGAGTTGCAGAATCTTCACCGAGCAATTAATGATTAGTGGATGATAGTCTGTCAAATTCTATACCCTAATTCCTACAGAGCATTAATGACAAAGTTTTAAGAAAAATAATGAAATCAAATTCATTCTTCACCACGAATATCAACATATTGAGTAGAAAAATTTCTAAGTGCGATCAAATGATTCAAAGAAAAATTTTGCTAGAAATTTTTTTTCAAAGAGCTACCATGGCATCATTCAACACCAAAGTAAAGAAAGGTTTAGAAATGTTAGTTCATGGAGAATGGAAAGCGCCAGATTTCAAACTCATGCCCGCGATTGCAGAAACTCTAGATCCTAGTGGAGCTCAGTCTCAAATTCCTCCAAAGGTACTTCTTGTAAATGACATTCACAGTCATTTTAGAGGTACAATTAAAGAACTTGGAACCCTAGAGATAGATGTTGTTCATGATGAACTGTGTGTTGATGGTTTTCTCAAACCGGAACATAAACATTTGGAAGATAAGGGTTTGACACATATCACCCACTTGCCTCGGAGTTTCCAGATAAAATGGATAAGATATATTCTAAGCCGAGTGCATGAAGGTAAAATTTGGCTTGAGAAACCAGTGGAAATATCAAAGAAGATGATTCATCGAATCACTGGTCTTCCCATGCTTGCCAAGGCAAAATCTACAAAAACCCTAGGTCGGGTAGAGCTAGAAAAGAAAACCCTAGCCGAATGGGATGGTAGAGGTATGAGAATAAATAGCATTACCGATGTAGAACTAAAATTTGGCACATATGTAATAGCTCACAAGATATACAATTCAAGTCAGTAGAATAGTGTTTCATGTGAAGCAGTTGACATAGCCTATAAAATTGTGAAGAACAATCTGTCATTTGACCTAGCAGATCTATTGTTGAAACAGTTCAACAAGAATATGGAGAGCATCCAAACCTCAAAGAACAATCCATGTAAGTTTGGCTCACTGTTAGTTTGTTTATTTTTCTATGCTTAAAAGTTTTTTCCCATCTAAAGGCACGGTAAAATGGAGAAAGGATGTGCCTATTCTTTATCAGATAAATGAGTATATTGCAGAAATGGGTGAGAATTTTACAAGCATAATGGATAACTATTTTGAATCTTTTAAGGAGAAGATGAATAACAGATTTTAGATTCCACTAAAGTTGGTGGAATATTATAAAGATGATGTTTGTTTTATGGTTGATTGTGATAGAGTATATATTCAAGCAATAAGGCCCAGGATTGTATGGGTTAAAACCTCTTCCTTATGAGGTAAACATTGATGAGACAAAGGACATAATTGAAGCCCTAGTAAATCAACCCGTTGATCCAAAGGCTCCATACTTTGGAACATATGATGAAGCTAAGGTAAGAATTGAGCTAAGCATAAAGCTTCCACAGGCAGTTAACAAAGGCAGAAAGAGGATGGCCAAGATGCAATCTAGCACACCTCTAATGTTAATCGAGGGAAAAGGAGAGGATATTGTAGAAGAAGAAGAAAAGGATGAGAGTAAAGAAGAACAAGTGCCTGTAAAGAAGAAAGGAAAGGTAACTATCACCAAGGAACCCGAGCAACCCACTACAGTATTCACAAGGAAAAGATCAAGGGATAAGGCAGGAAAAGTCAAGGATGATATAGTACTCAAAAGGCCTCCTCCCTCTTTTGAAGAAAAGATTAAGGATTTGAGAGAAGGATCTAGAATTGCAAATTTCAAATCTCTCAAATATGAAATGAGGTCAGAGGTAGAGCAGCAGGAAATTGAAGATGTTGTTATTGAGAAAATGGGAAGATGGAAATACTCACTTGAAGAAATAGCTTCTCAAATTGATGAAAGGTGATCCCCTTAATACCACAAACACATAACAGAAACAAAGAAAGCACAACAATATGCAAGAACAGAAAATTGGCTTCTTATTATCTCCACAAATGTGGAATTACAAACTTTCAGAATTACAATATATGCAAAGCCACATGGGCATTCCCTTACAATATTCTGTAGGACAAAGCCTCGAAATATTACCTAGATTTACTACCTAGAACTATTCTGAATTGCCTAAGACAATAATACAACCTTCCTTATATAGGCAACTTCCACCGCCCGAGAAGGTTCCAGAAATTTAGCCCTAAGGGCCGACCAAACTTAGAATTATTTTATTTTTCAATTTATTAAATCAAAGTCAGCTCAAAATAACTTTTGAAACCCGAACAAAAATTTTGAAGGAAAATTATTTTTCGCCATTTCAGGTGACCCGACTTCCGGAGATCATAAGTCAGCACCAGTTGACCCGATTGACTATTATAACCCCATTTCAGAAATGCCACGAAGCGCTCTACAGGCTTGACCTGCGCAAGCGCCCATCACTCAAATTTTTGACCTCATCCAGGGCCTCTAAAGCCTTCAAAACTGAGTTCAAAGTTTCTGTACCCTACTGCCAATACCAAAAATCTTCTATATCTTCCAATATACACTTGACCTGGCAATGAAACTTTACTGGTAGACTTATATGACCAAAATGAACCTCCAAGAAAGAAATCAGATCATTTTGAGCACATACGAAAATTACCAAAAATAGTAACTTTCCACAAATAGCAGCTCTGCACAAAATAGCCCTTATTGAATATAAAAATAGAAATATTTTTGGGTGATGCAAGATTTCTCTTACACCCAGGATGCTCCTGCATCAGACACCCGGGGTAATTTGAGAAGTGACCTTGTCACGACTCAGGTGTGCAGAGGAAAACCAAGACGGTTAACCTCCTCCTTTGTTAGCCATGATGAATCTTCAACAGGTCATCCTTTCCATTTGACCAAATATTCTTCATATGTCCTATTCCTTGTGCTTTTTCCAACACGACTGTCCAGTATATCTTCAATCTCCTTAGTGTCTGAACTAGTTGCTGGAATACTCCACTATGCTGCTGCAACCTCATCTTCAACACCTCCTTCATGATACTCTGTCAAATCTGAAATGTTAAACACTGGTGAAATATTCAACCCAGTAGGAAATTCTACCTCATATGCATTTTTTGAATCATGTTTCTTCAGTATCTTACATGGCCCAAACTTCTTCATTTTCAACTTGTTATATGTACCAACCGGAAACCGCTCCTTCCGCAAATGAACCATGACTTCATCACCAACCTAAAATTCTTTATACCTCCTTTTGTCATCTGCCTTAGCCTTATACTGTGCGTTCATCTTGGTAATATGCTTCCTCACCTCCCCATGGATGTTCTTCAAGTGTTCTGCAAAATCCTCAGCTTCAGCACTACTTATTTCTCCTTTATCTATCTTTCTCAATTCAGATGCATTTCTTGGACTACTTCCATATACAATCTGGAATGGTGATTTACCAGTGCTCCTATTGACAGAATTATTGTATGCAAATTCTGCCTGTGGTAAAATCAAATCCCATCCTATTGGCTTATCTCCAACCAAACATCTCAGCAAATTTCCCAAACTCCTATTCACCACCTCTGTCTGTCCATCAGTCTGTGGACAATGTGATGAACTGAACTTCAAATCTGTCTTTAACTTCTTCCACAATGTATGCCAGAAATATCCAACAAACTTAGTGTCCTGATCTGAAACTATGGTCTTTGGCAAACCATGAAGTCTCACTACTTCTCTGAAAAATAATTCTGCTACATGAACAGCATCATTAGTCTTCTTGCAGGGAATGAAATGTGCCATCTTTGAAAATCTGTCAACCACTACAAAAATTGAATCATGTCCCCACTGAGTCCTCAGTAAACCAAGAACAAAGTCCATGCTGATATCCTCCCAAGGCTTCTCTGGTACGGGTAATGGCTGATACAATCTTGTATTCTGCTTCACTCCTTTCGCCATCTGACATACTCTGTAACTCTGTACAAACTTCTTCACATCTTGCTGCAATTGTGGCCAATAATAATTCTCACCAACCAAAGCAAGGGTTTTATCACGACCAAAATGTCCAGCCAATCCTCCACTATGCTTCTCCTTGATGAGATTCTCTCTCATAGAACTTCATGGAATGCACAACTAACTCCCTCTGAATAGCATATCATCTTGGATGATAAAATCCAGCCATTTCGTCCTATCTAGAGTAACAGGTTCTGTACAAGCTTTCCAAGCTTCACCAAAATCAATATCCTCTGGATACAAATTCTTGAGTTCCTTGAACCCAATCACTTCAATCTGCATTTCTGTCAACAATAGTTACCTTCTGCTAAGAGCATCTGCAACCCTATTAGACTTTCCACTCTTGTGTTTCAAAACAAATGTATAACTCTGCAAAAACTCAACCCATTTCAAATGTCTTTGATTCAATTTTCCTTGACTATTCAAATATTGCAAAGCTTGATGATCAGTATACAAAACAAACTCCTTAGGAAGTAGATAGTGCCTCCACTTTTTCAATGCCTGAACTATAGCATAAAATTCTTGATCATAAATAGAATATTTTCTCTTGGCATCATTTAATTTCTCACTAAAATAAGCAACATGTTTACCTTCTTGGCTCATAACAGCTCCTATTGCAGTACCACTAGCATCACAATTTACTTGAAACACCTTATTAAAATCTAGAAGTGCTAAAACTGGTTGTTCTGTGACTTTTTGTTTCAACAATTGAAAACTCTTTTCTGCCCCATTAGTCCACTTAAACTCTTTTCTATCCCCTCTCATTGTTTCAGTCAAGGGTCCACAAATACTGCTAAAATTTTTGATAAACTTTCTGTAAAAGCTAGCTAGACCATGAAAAGATCTTACCTCGGTAGCACTCCTTGGAGTAGGCCATTCAAGGATAGCCTGTACCTTCTCTGGGTCCATTTTTAGACCTTCTGCTGAAACTACAAATCCCAAATACACTAACTCTTTCTTCACAAAACTGCACTTCTTCAAATTAATCAACAATTTCTCTTCTCTCAGCTTCTCAAATACCATACGAATATGCATCATATGCTCCTCCAATGTCTTACTAAAGATCAAAATATCATCTAGGTAAACAATGACAAACTTACCTAGAAATTCTTTCAGAACCTCGTTCATGAGCCGCATGAAAGTGCTCGGTGCATTGGTTAGCCCAAAAGGCATGACTAACCACTCATATATTCCTTCCTTTGTCTTGAAGGCAGTCTTCCATTCATCTCCTTCTTTGATCTGAATCTGATGATATCCACTTTTCAGATCTATCTTTGAAAAATACACAGCTCCACTCAAACAGTCCATAATATCATCCATTCGTGGCAATGGAAACCTGTACTTGATTGTGATCTTGTTTATTGATCTGGAATCTATACACATCCTCCACTCTCCATTCTTCTTTGGTGCTAATACCGCAGGTACAGCATAGGGACTCAGACTCTCTCAAATCAACCCCTTCTGCAATAACTCATGTACTTGTCTGTTCAACTCTTCACTTTCTGCTGGTGTCATTCTATGTGCTGCCTTATTCAGCAAACTCACTCCTGGGATCAAGTCCATCTGATGAATAATCTTCCTGACTAGTGGTAATCCATCAGGCACGTTATCGGATACAATATCCTGAAACTCATTCAACAAATCTGCAACTTCTACAGGAACATCTTCTACTTCCTCTTTACCAGCTTTTGGAATTAAAGCAAAACATACATGCTCATGCCTCATGCCTTCAATGGTTTTAGCTTATGTCGCACTCCATCCTTTGTCAGGGAATAGGTATTCGCATGGCCATCATGTATAGCACATCTGTCAAACTGCCATGGTCTACCCAACAACATATGACATGCATCCATAGATATGATATCACACAATACCTCATCTTGGTATCCGCCAATCTTGAACTTGACCAGGCATTGTTCATTGACCATGACCTTGTGGTCATCCTGTACCCAGGTAATCTGATATGGATGTGGGTGTTTCTGTCTCTTGAGCTTCAACTTTGTCACCATCTCTTCTGACACCAAATTGTTAGTGCTTCCACTATCAATAATCACATCACAACATTTACCTTCACACTTGCACCTAGTGTGAAATAGGCTCCTCCTTTGCTCAGGTTCATTCTCACCACTCAATAGGACTCTTCTGTTAATCAACGTTTCTCCTCTTTCAGCATCTTCAGAATTTGATGATCTGGCATCTTCATCTACATGTGCAACTCTGGCCTGGCCTTCATTTCTCCTATCTGTTCTGCCTTGGCGCTGAGGACATTCAAATTCCCTATGACCTTCTTCTCCACAATGAAAACATGTTCCACGGAAACCACCTCTTCCAGATCCTTGTCCTCTTCCTCTTCCTCTTTGATCTCTATTATTCTGATCCTGGAAGTGATTGGAATTATTTCCTCACTGATTCTGACTGCTACTGGCCTCATCCTTCTTTTTTGGATCTTCATTTCGACCACCATATGATCGTCCACCATGACCTCTTCCATTTTGTCTTCTCTCAAACTTCTTGTTTAGCTTTTCCTCTACTTTTAGGGCAAACTGGTATGCCTCTTCAATACTGTTCATTCGAACCAGATTCAGCTCCTCCTGAATGCTCGGCCTTAACCCATTAAGGTATCGGGCAACTTTCTCCTTATCAGCTTCTGCATGGCCTGTTCTGATGAGAAGTCGATAGAACTCCTCTGTATACTCCTGAACAGATCTTCTTGCTTGCTTCAAACTCTGTATTTTCTTCAGTAGGTCAAGCTCATAATCAACAGGAATGAACTGTCGCTTCAATTTATCCACCATCTGATCCCATCTTGTGATTTTCTCCTTTCCCCTTCTATTTCGCTCCAACTGAATCTCTTGCCACCATATCTTCGCATGACCTTTCAGTCTGGCCTTCGCAAATTTGACCCTATCAGGATCCTCAACATCTTCATACTCAAAATATTCCTCACATTCATTGATCCAGTCGATCAATTCCTCTGGGTTAAGATTTCTAGAAAATGTAGGAACCTCAATCTTAGGTCTTTTCCCAATCTTGGAAATCGCCCGAAAAAGTCTTTCTTCCTCCTGGTTCACAATTTCAACTTCTCCTTCTTGATATTCTTCTTCGGCTTCATCCTCGCTTTCATCTCTGACATTAAGATTCATTCATCTGCGAATCTCTTCTTGCAATGCTCGCACTTGCCTCTGCAGCTCTCTAACCTCAGGTGTTACAACACTAGCTCTTCCGCCACGTTCTCTTCGTGGAAGCATTTTCATGATCCGCACTGAAACCCTAGCCACGGTCCTGGTGCAAACTGCCTCACGGTCGGTGATCTATTTACACACTCAAGAAAACCTGCTCTGATACCACCTGATGAAGGGTGCTCCCCTTAATACCACAAACACATAACAGAAATAGAGAAACCACAACAATATGCAAGAACAGAAAATTGGCTTCTTATTATCTCCACAAATGTGGAATTACAAACTTTCAGAATTACAATATATGGAAAGCCACATGGGCATTCCCTTACAATATTCTATAGGACAAAGCCTCGAAATATTACCCAGATTTACTACCCAGAACTTTTCTGAACTGCCTAAGATAATAATACAGCCTTCCTTATATAGGCAACTTCCACCGCCCGAGAAGGTTCTAGAAATTTAGCCCTAAGGGCCAACCAAACTTAGAATTATTTTATTTTTCAATTTATTACATCAAAGTCGGCTCAAAATAACTTTTGAAACCTGAACAGAAATTTTGAAGGAAAATTATTTTCTGCCATTTCAGGTGACCCGACTTTCGGAGATCATAAGTCAGCACCAGTTGACCCGATTGACTATTATAACCCCGTTTCAGAAATGCCACAAAGCGCTCTACAGGCTTGACTGGCGTAAGCACCCATCACTCAAATTTTTGACCTCATCCGGGGCCTCTAAAACCTTCAAAACTGAGTTCAAAGTTTCTGTACCCTGCTGCCAATACCGAAAATCTTCTATATCTTCCAATATACACTTGACCTGGCAATGAAACTTTACTGGCAGACTTATATGACCAAAATGAACCTCCAAGAAAGAAATCAGATCATTCTGAGCACATACAAAAATTACCAAAAATAGTAACTTTCCACAAATAGCAGCTCTGCACAAAATAGCCCTTATTGAATATAAAAATAGAAATATTTTTGGGTGATGCAAGATTGCTCTTACACCTAGGATGCTCCTGCATCACAAATCCCAGGAGCTTTATTAAACCCAATCAAGATGAGATGGTCCAATGCAAGGCAAACTGTCAAGGACATCTATTCTCAAACCTTAAGGTAATTGATGCCAAGTTTGAAAAATGCTGATATAAATAAGGCATTGATAGAAAATGAGTCCAAGATGACACTAAAATTCAACAGTTGCTTAATTTTGATCAAGGATATGGAGTCAGTTGTGAAGAGTGCAGAATCTACTTGGAAAAACATTTATCATCTTCACAAATTGAGTACTGAAACTGTGATAATTAAAGATATTGAAGATGACAGTGATGAAGAAGATGAAGAAATAGTTCAGATTGATAATGTTGAGACAGAAGAAGCAGGAAAAGAAGCTACCGAGGAAGCTAAGAAGAATGTTGAGGAAGATGATCTAGTTCGGATAGCTGCAGAGGTAATTTCCTCACTTCCTCACTCTCCAGTAAAAATTGTTACATCTAGCCCGGAGAAAACTTCAAGTGTGATTGTGAAAAATCCCTCAGATGCATCAAATGTCCAATCATCACTAGCACAACTTAATGTATCAATAACAGAAGTGGTTACCACTTCATCTATCGAGCTTCAGCCTCCTTCTTCCACCAAGTTGTAGTCTTTTGTACCTTCTTCAATTTTGAGTTTTTCAGCAGTAAGTACTTTTGATTCTACTGTTGTAAATACTTTAGTTTTTAGTTTATCAAATATTCCAGTTAGCATCCCATTAGTTGGAATTTTATCAATTTTCACTACAAGTCCTACTGTGTCTACCATAATTTCTACTACAAAAGCATTAAGTATAAAGACTCAACTGAGTACAAAATTTTTGAGCAAGAGTGTAGTCGAAGGTATAGATCTAGATGAGGAGGTAGAAATTCCCCAGTTAGATTTTGCAAACCTCACTACAGATCAAATGCAAACAGTTGGTGAAATCCTCCAGAAGAAAGCAAAGCAGAAGAAACTAAAAGAAGAAAGAGATAAGGAATATAAGATCATTGAGGATGCCAAGAACATTTTGACAAAAGCTATAGGTGTTGAAGTTGATTCCTCTCAACACATTTTGTTGTAGTTGGTAGAAGCAGTTAACATGTTCAATGATGATTCCTTTGGAATAGACAACTTGCTTGAGAAGGCTAAGAAGAAGTTTGATAATGAAGTGCTTGAGCACATTGCTCAGCAAATAGCTATCAATCAGGTAGGGTTATCTTCAGTTTTGACTAGCATTGAGTCCTCCCATTCCAAGGTAACATCTCTTTTTGTCAAAGTCTGTAATGTTGCCGAGCTCTCAAAGGAGATCAAAGATAAAATAAATAAGATTGATGAGGATCTGAAGATCAGTGCACAAAAGTTGCAACTTGAACCTAGTTTAAGTTCTACACATCATATGATAGTCAAATTCCTATCTAATAAGCAGTCAAAATTATTGAGAGAAGATGCAAGGATCAGATCAACATTAATAGATATTCAAAACATGATCCTTCCCATCATGGATATAATGCAAAAGCATATTGCATACTCAAAAACATTAATCCATGACAATCAATTTTCAATTGTAGATCACATGATTGAACTCTCTGCAGAAGTCTAAGTTGCACTCCATACATGCAAGATTCTGCAAGAGAATTGGGATAGAACTCTAGCATTAATAAGTAAGGTACACTCTAATTTTCTCTCACATTTTGGCATCTCCATGTTAAATATTTGTATATACACCTTTGGCATTATTGTCAAAAAGGGGGAGAACATATATAAGATATATGAGATATGAAAGGGGGAGAAAGTATAAATAGGAAATATGAGTATGAGGTGATACAAGATATTTGTATATATACTGTATGGGGAGACATGAAATGTATATACAACAGTATGACAAAAATAAATTAAAAAAAAAAAAGAGACAGATTCAACATGATTTTTTTGTTTTTGGGCAATAAGTGTTTTTGTCACTAATGCCAAAGGGGGAGATTGTTGGCATTAAGTATGATTGCCATTAGTGACAACACTTATTTAGAATCTGCATGTTTACCAAGCAGAATAATGTTTATCAAGAAGAACAGTGTTTACTGAGCTTCGCAATGCTTACTGAGTTATCATCACCAAGTGATGAGATGAGCAGTGTTTACCGAGTGACAACATGGTAAACAGGGAATTCAGTCTCTACCGAGTGACACTTTATCTACCGAGTCTCCAGTATATACTGAGTTTGAAACTACAACTGAGTGGTTAGTATACCTCCACTTCTATCGAGTGCATGACGATGCTAAGTAACGCAGTGGATGCCGAGTATCAGAAAGTCACCGACATAGTTTGCAGTAACGGAGTCACTATATTTGGGTCGACTCAGTAATATTTATGTTTGCTTGTTTAGAGCTGACTTTGCTATTGTTTTGTAATTATTTTGGATTGATATATAAACAATGTTTTGTATCATATCCAAAGTGTGAAAGAAAAAAAGTGAAAAAAAGAAGAAAGGCAGAGATAAGAAAATTACAAAGGGATATAATAGTATAAGAAGCAGCAGAGACATATCTATCATAGAAGGTGATCAGTACATCAGAGAATCTCAATCAGCAAGTACAATTGCAAGTAAGAGATCTACTATTTCATCCTAATAGGTGAATCAGCCCCAAATCCTTTAACCGGGTAGACTTAACAGTCTTTGCAAAAATCTCTTAACCGAGTGCATACTTCTTTGTATGTTTGTAAATCCTCTAACAAGGTGGACCTAGTAGTCCTTATTGCTCCTAACAGGGCAGATCATCAGAAGTGATCATTGTAAGCCTTAACTGGAAAACTTTATATTACAGTATTGAAGTTTAGTGGGTTTCATCCCCACCCTAGTTTTACTTTCTATTTGGAAGGTTTCTAGGTTACCAAATCTCTGTGTTCAAAGTGTTATGAATGTTTTATTCTTTCTGTTACTCATACATACAGTTATCTTATCAATCTAATGTTATTGAAAAAATGGTTGAGATCTAAAATTTGTAAAAGTTTTGAAGTTACTGATTCACCCCTCCCCTCTCAGTAACCTAGCTAGTCTTGAATATTTCCAACATATATATATATGTATGTATGTATGTATGTATGTATGTATGTATGTATGTATGTATGTATGCATGTATGTATGTATATATGTATGTATGTGTATGTGTATGCGTGTGTATATATATATATATATATATATATATATATATATATATATATATATATATATATATATATATATATATATATATATATATATATATATATATATATATATATATATATATATATATATATATATATATATATATACACACGCATACACATACACATACATACATACATACATACATACATACATACATTTTTATATTCAATAAGGGCTATCTTGTGCAGAGCTGCTATTTATGGGAACTTGCTATTTTTAGTAAGTTGGTCATATGATATCAAAATATTTTGATTTGACATGTGGAGGTTCATCTTAGTCATATCAGCCTACCAGTAAAGTTTCATGGCTAGATTAGGTCTAGTATTCAAGATATTGAAGATTTTTGATATTAGCAGCAGGGTACAAAAACTTTAAACTCAGTTTTGAAGGCTTTAGAGGCCTCGGATGAGGTAAAAAATTTGGGAGACAGGCACTTGCACAAGTCAAGCCTGTAGAGTGCTTTGTGGCCTTTCCAAAATGGGGCTATAATAGTCCATCAGGTCAACTGGTGATGACTTATGGTCTCTGGAAGTTGGGTCACCTGAAATAGCAGAAAATAATTTTCTTTCAAAATTTCTGTTCGGGTTTCAAAATTTATTTTGAGCCGAATTTGATGTAATAAATTGAAAAATAAAATAATTCTAAGTTTGGTCAGTCCTAAGGGATAAATTTCTAGAACCTTCTCAGGTAGTGGAAAATGCCTATATAAAGAAGGGCCATAGTGTTGTCTAGGATAGTTCTGGGTAGTAGATCTGGGTATTGATTCGAGGCTTTGTCCTAGAGAATATTGTAAGGGAATGCCCATGTGGCTTTGCATATTGTAATTCTAAAAGTTTGTAATTCCACATTTGTGGAGATAATAAGAAGCCAATTTTCTATTTTTGCATATTGTTGTTGATGTTTCTCTATTTTTGTTATGTGTTTGTTGTATTAAGGGGAGCACCCTTCATCAAGTGGTATCAAAGCCAAGTTCTTGAGCGTCTAAATAGATCACAGACTGTGAGGTAGTTTGCACCAGGATCATGGTTAGGGTTTCAGCACGCATTGCGAAAATGTCTCCACAAAAGGAATGTGGCAGAAGAGCTAGTGTTGTAACACCTGAGGTTAGAGCACTCCAGAGACAAGTGCGAGCATTGCAAGAGGAGATTCATAAAGGAATGAATCTTAATGTCAAAGAGGAAAGCGAGGATGAAGCCGAAGAAGTATATCAAGAAGGAGAAGTCAAAGTTGTGAACTAGGAGGAAGAAAGACTTTTTCGAGCCATTTTCAAGATCGGAAAAAGACCTAAGATTGAGGTTCCTGCATTTCAGGAAATCTTAACCGAGAGGAGTTGATTGACTAGATCAATGAATGTGAAGAATATTTTGAGTATGAAGATATTGAGGATCCTAATAGGGTCAAATTCACGAAGGCCAAACTGAAAGGTCATGCGAAGATCTAGTGGCAAGAGATTCAATTGGAACAAAATAAAAGAGGGAAAGATAAAATCATAAGATGGGATCAAATAGTGGATAAATTGAAGTGACAGTTCATTCCTTTTGATTATGAGCTTGACCTACTGAATAAGATACAAAGTTTGAAGCAGGAAGGAAGATCTGTTCAGGAGTATATAGAGGAGTTCTATCGAATCCTCATCAGAATAGGCCATGCAGAAGCTAACAAGGAGAAAGTTGCCCGTTATCTTAATGGGTTAAGGCCAAGCATTTAGGAGGAGCTGAATTTGGTTCGAATGAATAGTATTGAAGAGGCATACCAGTTTTCCCTAAAAGTAGAGGAAAAGTTAAACAAAAAGTTTGAGAGCAGACAAAATGGAAGGGGTCGCGGTGGATGACCTAGTGGATGGTCATATGGAGGCCGAAATGAAGATCCGAAAAAGAAGGATGAGGCTAGTAGCAGTAAAAATCAGAGAGGAAACAATTCCAATCATTTCCAAGATCAGAACAATAGAGATCAAAGAGGAAGAGGACAAGGTTCAAGAAGAGGAGGCTTCCATGGAACATGTTTTCACTATGGAGAAGAAGGTCATAGGGCATTTTAATATCCTCAATGCCAAGGAAGGACAGATAGGAGGAATGAAGGCTAGGCCAGAGTGGCACATGTAGATGAAGATGCCAGATCTTCAAATTCTGAAGATGATGAAAGAGGAGAAACATTGATCAACAGAAGAGTCCTGCTGAGTGGTGAGAATGAACCTGAACAAACGAGGAGCTTGTTTCACACTAGATGCAAGTGTGAGGGTAAATGTTGCGATGTGATTATTGATAGTGGAAGCATTGAAAATTTGGTGTCAGAAGAGATGGTGACAAAGTTGAAGCTCGAGAGATAGAAACACCCACATCCATATCGGATTGCCTGGGTGCAGGATGACCACAAAGTCATGGTCAGTGAATAGTGCCTAGTAAAGTTCAAGATTGGCGGGTACCATGATGAGGTACTATGTGATATCATACCTATGGAAGCATGTCACATGTTGTTGGATAGGCTATGACAGTTTGACAGGTGTGTTGTACATGATAGTCATGCGAATACCTATTCCCTGACAAAGGATGGAGTGCGACATAAGCTAAAGCCATTGAAGGAGACTGAAGAAAAGGTATGTGGTAATGCAAGAATAAATTTTGTTGATGGAAAGAAATTCCTAGATGGTATGAGGCATGAGCATGTGTGTTTTGCTTTAATTCCAAGAGCTAATAAAGAGGAAGTAGAGGATGTACCTGTAGAGGTTGCAGATTTGTTGAATGAGTTTTAGGATATTGTATCTGATAATGTACTTGATGGATTACCACTAGTAAGGAAGATCAGACATCAGATGGATTTGATTCTAGGAGCCAATTTGCCAAACAAGGTAGCACATAGAATTACACTGGCAAAAAGTGAAGAGTTGAACAGACAAGTACATGAGTTGTTACAGAAGGGATTGATTCGAGAGAGCCTGAGTCCATGTGTTGTACCAACAGTATTAGCACCAAAGAAGAATGGAGAATGGAGGATGTGTACAAATTCTAGAGTAATAAACAAGATCACAATCAAGTATAGGTTTCCATTGCCATGAATGGATGATATTATGGATTGTTTGAGTGGAGTTGTGTATTTTTCAAAGAGAGATATGAAGAGTGGATATCACCAGATTCAGATCAGAGAAGGAGATGAATGGAAGACTATCTTAAAAACAAAGGAAGGACTGTATGAGTGGTTAGTCATGCCTTTTGGGCTAAGCAATGCACCGAGAACTTTCATGTGGCTCATGAATGAAGTTTTGAAAGAATTTCTAGGTAATTTTGTCATTGTTTACCTAGATGATATTTTGATCTTTAGCAGGACATTGGAGGAACATATGATGCATATTCGTATGGTGTTTGAGAAGCTGAGAGATGAGAAATTGTTGATTAATTTGAAGAAGTGCAGTTTTGTGAAAAAAGAGTTAGTGTATTTAGGATTTGTAGTTTCAACAAAAGGTCTAAAAATGGACCCAGAGAAGGTACATGCTATCCTTGAATGGCCTACTCCAAGCAGTGCCACTGAGGTAAGATCTTTTCATGGTCTAGCTAGTTTTTACAAAAAAATTATCAAAAATTTTAGCAGTATTTGTGGTTCCTTGACTGAAACAATGAGAGGGGATAGGAAAGAGTTTAAGTGGACTAATGGGGCAGAAAATAGTTTTCAATTGTTGAAACAAAAAGTTATAGAACAACCTGTTTTAGCACTTCTAGATTTTAATAAGGTGTTTCAAGTAGACTATGATGCTAGCGGCACTGCAATAGGAGCTGTTATGAGCCAAGAAGGCAAACCTGTTGCTTATTTCAGTGAGAAGTTGAATGATACCAAGAGAAAATATTTTGTTTATGATTAGGAATTTTATGCTATAGTTCAGGCATTGAAGAAGTTGAGACACTATCTGCTTCCTAAAGAATTTATTTTGTATACTGATCATCAAGCTTTGCAATATTTGAATAGTCAAGGAAAGTTGAATCAAAGGCATTTGAAATGGGTTGAGTTTTTGCAGAGTTATACATTTTTTTTGAAACACAGGAGTGGAAAGTCTAACAGGGTTGCAGATGCGCTTAGTAGAAGGCAACTATTGCTGACAGAGATGCAGATTGAAGTGGTTGGGTTTAAAGAACTCAAGAATTTGTATCCAGAGGATCCTGATTTTGGTGAACCTTGGAAAGCTTGTAAAGAACCTATTACTCTAGACAGGATGAAATGGTTGGATTTTATCATCCAGGATGATATGCTATTCAGAGGGAGTGAGTTGTGCATTCCACGAAGTTCTATGAGGGAGAATCTCATCAAGGAGAAGCATAGCGAAGGATTGGCTGGACATTTTGGTTGAGATAAAACCCTTGCTTTGGTTAGTAAAAATTATTATTGGCCACAGTTGCAGCAAGATGTCAAGAAGTTTGTATAGAGTTGCAGAGTATGTCAGATGGTGAAGGGAGTGAAGTAGAATATAGGGTTGTATCAGTCATTACCTATACCAGAGAAGCTTTGGGAGGATATCAGCATGGACTTTGTTCTTGGTTTACCAAGGACACAACGGGGACATGATTCAATTTTTGTGGTGGTTGATAGATTTTTGAAGATGACACATATTATTCCCTGTAAGAAGACTAATGATGTTGTTCATATAGCATAATTATTTTTCAAAGAAGTAGTGAGACTACATAGTTTGCCAAAGACCATAGTTTCAGATAGAGACACTAAGTTCGTTGGATATTTCTGGCATACATTGTGGAAGAAGTTGAGGATAGATTTGAAGTTCATTTCATCACATCATCCACAGACTGATGGATAGACAAAGGTGGTGAATAGGAGTTTTAAAAATTTGCTGAGATGTTTGGTTGGAGATAAGCCAACAAGATGGGATTTAATTTTACCATAGGCAGAATTTGCATATAATAATTCTGTCAACAGGAGCACTAGTAAATCACCATTCCAGATTGTATATGGGAGTAGTCTAAGAAATGTATCTAAGTTGAGAAAGATAGATAAAAGAGAAATAAGTAGTGCTGAAGCTGAGGATTTTGTAGAACACTTGAAGAACATCCATGAGGAGGTGAGGAAGCATATTACCAAAATGAATGCGCAGTATAAGGCTAAAGTAGATGTGAAAAGGAGGCATAAGGAATTTCAGGTTGGAGAAGAAGTCATGGTTCATTTGTGGAAGGAGCAATTTCTGGTTGGTACATATAACAAGTTGAAAATGAAGAAGTTTGGGCCATGTAAGATATTAAAGAAGCATGATTCAGGAAATGCATATGAGGTAGAATTGCCTACGGAGCTGAATATTTTACCTATGTTTAACATTTCAGATTTGACAGAGTATCATGAGGGAGGTGTTGAAGATGAGGTTACAGTAGCACAGTGGAGTATTACAACAACCAGTTCAGATATCAAGGAGATTGAAGACATACTGGATAGTTGCATTGGCAAAAGCACAAGGAACAAGACATATGAAGAGTATTTGCTCAAATGGAAAGGATGACTTATTGAAGATTCATCATGGCTAACAAAGGAGGAGGTTAACCATCTTGGTTTTCCTTTGCACACCTGAGTTGTGATAGGGTCACTTCTCAAATTACCCTAGGTGTCTGATGTAGGAGAATCTAAGGTGTAAGAGCAATCTTGCATCACCAGAAAAAATAAAAAATTATGTTTTTATATTCAATAAGGGCTATCTTGTGCAAAGCTTCTATTTATGGGAACTTGATATTTTTAGTAAGTTGGTCATATGATCTCAGAATGTTTTGATTTTACATGTGGAGGTTCATCTCAGTCATATCAGCCTACCAATAAAGTTTCATGGCTAGATCAGGTCTAGTTTTGAAGATATTGAAGATTTTCAGTATTAGCAGTAGGGTACAAAAACTTTGAACTAAGTTTTGAAGGCTTTAGAGGCCTTGGATGAGGTTAAAAATTTGAGTGATAGGTGCTTGCACAAGTCAAGCCTGTAGAGTGCTTTGTGGCCTTTCCGGAATGGGGTTATAATAGTTCATCGGGTCAACTAGTGATGACTTATGGTCTCCGGAAGTTGGGTCACCTGAAATGGTAGAAAATAATTTTCCTTAAAATTTCTATTCAGGTTTCAAAAGTTATTTTGAGTTGACTTTGATGTGATAAATTGAAAAATAAAATAATTCTAAGTTTGGTCGGCCCTAAGGGCTAAATTTCTAGAACCTTCTCAGGTGGTGGAAAATGCCTATATAAAGAAGGCCTGTAGTGTTGTCTAGGGCAGTTCTGGGTAGTAGATCTGGGTATTGATTCGAAGCTTTGTCCTATAGAATATTGTAAGGGAATGTCCATGTGGCTTTGCATATTGTAATTCTAAAAGTTTGTAATTCCACATTTGTGGAGATAATAAGAAGCTAATTTTCTATTCTTGCATATTGTTGTTGTTGTTTCTCTATTTCTGTTATGTGTTTGTGGTATTAAGGGGAGCACCCTTCATCAAGAATGTTGCACAAGTATACTAGAGAGAGGCAGTTAGCACAGCTATATATGTTCTAAACCGAATACAATTGAAGAAAGACACAAACAAAACACCCTACGAGTTATGGTTTGGTTACACACCAGGTGTAAGTTACTTCATAAGTTTTGGTAGTAAATGTTTTATTCTGAAAGATGATAGGAACGGGAAATTTGACTCTAAAGGGGATGAGGGAATATTTCTTGGATATTCTACTAAAAGTAAAGCTTACGAGTGTCTAAATAAGGTTTCTAATAAGATGATTGAAAGTGCTAATGTCAGAGTTGATGAATTTTCTGATAAAAATGATGAAGAAAGCAATAAGGAGCCGAAAGAATATGGTAGATTCACTTATGTTGAACATCCAGAGTACCTACCAAAGGTGCAGGCTAAGTCGACCAAGCATTAGGAAGATAACACCAAGGAACAACAAAGAGAAACTAAGGAAAAACAAAGGGAAACTAAGGAATAGGAAGAAGGTACTGAGAAAGGAAATGAACCTAAACAAAATAAAGAACAAAGAAGAGATCAAGTGCTGGCATGATTTTTCAGAAGGCATCATCCTGAGATCGACAATCTGGGATATTCACAAGAAGTAAGTTAAGAAAGAATGTATGCTTAGTTTGTGAGTATGAACTGAAGAATATTAAGGTTGCACTTAAGAATGATGAATTGATAAATGATATGAATGAGGAGATAGAACAAATTGAAAAAAACAAGACATGGACTTTAGTACCTAGACCGAAAGATAAAAATGTTATCGGTACTAAATGGGCTTTTAGAAATAAGATGGATGAGAATGGAGAGGTTACAAGAAATAAAGCTAGACTTGTTTGCAAGGGATATGCACAAGAAGAAGGTATTGATTATGGTGAAACATTTTCACCTATTGCTAGATTGGAAGGAGTCCGCATGTTACTTTCATATGCTACATGTAGAAGAAGTTTAAAGTCTATCAAATGGATGTTAAGTCTTCTTTTTTGAATGGAATACTAGAAGAGGAGGTCTACATAGAACAACCAGAAGGGTTTGTTGATCCAAATCAAAAGGACATGGTATGTAGACTACACAAATCTGTATATGGTTTAAAGAAAGCACCAAGAGCCTAGTATGAAAGGTTTCATACTTATCTTTTAAGTATTGGTTTTATAAGAACTAGTGAAAATAACAATTTATACATGAAAGGAGGATCTGATGATACTATTTTGATTGTTGAAATATTTATGGATGATATAATCTTTGGAGGACAAGATCATATTTGTAAATCATTTTCTGATGAGATGAGAAAAGAATTTGAAGTGTCTATGTTTGGAGAGATTAAGTTATTTTTAGGCTTGCAGGTTATTCAACAAAATGATGGAATTTTCATCACATAATCAATGTACATAAAGGAAGTATTGAGAACATTTGTCATGGAATATGACAAACTAGTTGGAACACCGATGGTCACAGGCTGCAAATTAACAAAAGATGATGAATCTACAGAGGTAAACCTAACATTATACCAATCTATGATTGGTAAACTGATGTATATAGTACAAAGTAGGCTAGATATTGCACATGCAGTGGGGATTGTTGCTAGATTTTTTGCCAATCCAAAGGATTCAAATATGGTTGCAGTAAAAAGAATCTTGAGATACCTAAAGAAAATAGAGGAATATGGCTTATGGTATCCTAAGGAAGGAAAATTTGAACTAAGAATCTACACTGACACAGATTGGGCTTGAAATATAGATGACATAAAGAGCACAACCAGAGGAGCATTTTTCTTTGGTGAAAGACTTGTTACTTGGACAAGTAAGAGACAACCTTGTATTTCTCAGTCTACTACCAAAGTAGAGTATGTTGCTACTACTACAAACTGTTCAAACATTTTTTATATCAAACAAGTGTTGGAAGGGATGAATGAGGTAATCACTGAGCCGATGATTATATATTGTGACAACGCTAGTGCAATAAATATTTCTAAGAATCCTGTAATGCATTTGAAGATAAAACATATTTCTATTAAGTATCACTACTTAAGAGAACAAGTATAGGAGAAGCAAGTCAAACTGGAATATGTTACATCAAAGGAGCAACTTGCTGATATTTTTACCAAGCCTCTACCAAAGGAAACTTTTGAATACTTGAGGACTAGACTTGGGGTCTGTCCCCTGTCTAAAGGTCACTAATGTGATCTGGAGGTTGCATCAGCCTAATCTTATCAAAAGATCATTCATGTTGATGCTACATATCTCACACTTTGGATTATGTCTAAGGTTGTGAAAGATTTGAGGAACTAGAATAGAAATTTGCATATCAGTATATCGAGATACATTGTCTGCACCTAACAATAGAGAGTTACTTAGCTATTGCAGAGTTGTATGTTTTATGTTTTTCTTTAGCATTATTGTCAAAGGGAGAGATAAACAGTGGAGAGATAAATAGAGAGATCAATGGAATATCTATCTAAGGGAGAGATAATCTGAGAAAGTCAAGGAGAGTTTTGAAGATTTGTTATTGAAGTACAGAAGGGATTTGAGAGATGAAAAAATCAAATCTGTAGAGGAGAGTCTACACTTGTAATGCTGATATGTAATGTAGTGATTAAACATATTAAATATTAAGCTAGAGAGAGCTTATCGAGCTACAACATTTACTTACATGACTTGAAGATTAGTGATTAGAGATGATTGAGTACTAAAATGATATGTAAGATAATTAAATCAATCATTATATTGTCATTGATGTCAACTAGTTTTGGTAGTACTTATCATGTTAGTTACAAACATCTAAACATCTGTAAAAAGGAGAGAGGAGAGATGAAGAACTATGATATCTACATGGAGAAAGATGGATATGACAGATGAGGATAGATAAGGAATACTTTGGGTAACTTATTGATGAGTCTATGACCATATATTGTTGACTTGATTATGTTGCATTAATCTATTATGAAGAAGGAGGAAAAATGTACAAGGCAATATGGCTAGTAAATGAAGCACTTCAGTATACACTGAGCCATTGTAGTGTATACCGAGTGACAGTATTAACTGAGCTTGTGTTCACCGATGCATTTCTTTGTTAACTGAGTATGGATGAAAGTATTAAATGCTTAAGCTTAGCTGATAGAAATTGATGAGTTGGAAATTGTTATGATTTCAAGATTGAGGATAAAGTTTGTTATGAGATCCATGGCTGACAAAATTTGGAGAAGATCTAAAAAATGGAATTGAAACATGTTACTAACACAACTACCAAGGAAGGTTTGAGAGACAAGATAAATGAAGGAGAATAAGCGTAAAAATGTGATGGTTGATATGAAAAGGATTTATCTGTCTATGAAAGAGATATGAGTTCCTTTATTGAAACATGTTGGAAGAAAGAAGACTGTAGAGATTTCATGTGAATACAATTTCATGCATGCCTGATTAGACTAGTTGAAGGAGAACCGAACTGCAGAACAATACTGAGCATCAAAGAGCTATTACTGAGTAAAAGTAAGCTGAGGAAGTGAATTGATATATTGACTAGAGGATTTTTATGGGCTTAGAATAGGTCTGAACATCTACAAATTGAGTTGTATTGTAATTAGATCAACTATTGTTTCAGTTTAACCATTGATACAAATAAATCTCTTAACCAAGTGGGCTTAACCGTCTTATGTTATTCCCATATGTCATTCAATGAATGTACATTGTTATCCTATCAACCCCATAGTGAATGTTGGTTGAACGATAACTGTTAGTCTTAAATCCTCTAACAAGGTCACACCTAACAGTGTATTTGTAACCTTTAATAGGGTTGGATCTTCACCGAGCTCACTTCAGAAGAGTGAAAATTATTTTGCATTACCAGTCCCAGGTGGTTTTCCCCTTAACGGGGTTTCCACGTTAAATCATTATGTTATGTGTTTATGTGATGATTGTTTTAGTTTCATACTTTACATACTGCATATTTTATTTGGTCAATAATTATAGTGATTTAGTTAACTGGTAATCGGTAAAGGCACAGACAGTTTAGTAGTTTATGTTACCGAGCTGCAAAATTTGTTGAAATTGTTTAAAGTATTACATTTTTGTATTTGAGACTATAGGATAACTAATCTAACTGATTCACCTCTCTCTCAGTTATTCTAACATCTATTTCATCTTTCCCCTTGCCATTTTATCGCATTTTCAAGGTTGATTCCTAAATAGGGATTTGACTAAGGAAGACCCCTTTGTCCAATCTTCTTTCATTATTTTTTGTGTGTAGGAACAAGATACAAAGTTTTCAAATCATATCTATACAGATCAAGAGTAGTCACAAGCTCTATGAAAGTTTCAGCTGAAAACTCCTGGGACACGTTTCCATTCTCAATATGTCTCAGGGAAACTTCACCATTATCAAAATATCCTTTCCATTACAATCTTAATTTTTTTAGAGAGTCAGGTTACAATCTCCAGGCCTTAGATCTATAGTTATGGCTCATTCCAGGACTCCAATAATAAAAAATTTGGGTCTCAAAGCTCACTTTTCCTATTACATTTATAGGTGCATTCAAGTTATTTTCCATCCACTTCTCCATCAATTTTCTTATCTATATTAGATCATATGTACTCTTATTTAGTCTCTTTCATCTCAACTCATCCCCTTCTTTCTCAATTCTAAGCAACAAAAGAATAAAAACCCCTCAAGCATAGATATTGTATTGATATCTTCCAAGTAGTGTTAATCATATTTGTCTTTGGATGGTTTTTATTCCAATCTTCTTTATTAATTGGAGAAAATATCCCTTTTACATTATCCCCTATTTATATTGTATATTTTGGTGAACCCAAGTCTTCTTACATACTTTTGATTTGGTGTCTAGATTTGATTTTTATATATTACATTACTTCATTTAGCTTTACCAAATTTAGATCTATTTCATTCTTATAATTCCTTTTCATTATTATATATTTAAAAATAATACCAAAATCCAAAATTGACACATCTTATGCATTGCATATTGTTCATAGATTCATTCTTTCATCTACATAGTAAGAAAATATAAATAAAATAAAAAAATGTTCTCTTTTTATGCATTGTTATTAGTTCCTTTTGTGCTTTCTCTTCATAACATTAGCTTATTTTGTTACAAAATATCTGATTTCCTTGTCCAAATGTTTACTACTTTTGATGATACATTGAATAGTGAATATTTTGATATGATGGATGAAGTCCCTGATGACTTCATGTCTACTACGTCTTCTTCTACACATTCTAAACTCTCCTTTCGTTAAAAGTTAATTGATGTGATATAAGGATTTATGGCTTACAAAAATTCTCTTTATGATCAGATAAATGATTCCTCTCCTAAATATTTTTTCCCTCGTGAGGAAATATTAATGAAATAACATGTTTTTACTTGCCTTCTCTCAATGATATCCCTTTTTCAGATGAACCATTGGAGAATAATGTTGATTATTTTCTTGATATGTACCTCCCCCATGAGACCACCTTTGGGCAAAAGGATTATTTTATGGTGGAAAATGATGATATTATTGATAATTCCCTTAATGATACTTCTCCTCCTATTTATATTAATCATCCTACCCCTAGAGATGAAGCACTAATGAGTTATGGATTTTCTTTTCCTAAATCTTTTCCTAGAAGTACCTTAGAATAAAAGCATGATATCCTTGATCTTCTCCCATTTCTAAATGAATCTTTTGAGATTAAAGAAACTAGTCAAGTGAATACCATTCAAGATACCTGTTGAAACAAACCTTTGATTATTGTAAAAGATGCTATGCAACCTGATTATCATGAACTTCCATACACATATGATAAAAACTCCTCAAGAGGATAATATTCTTGATGTCCTCCCTTATAAAAATCTATCCTTAGCACATGGGGATCGTAATCAAGTAAATTCTAGGGTATGTGCAACATCATGAGGGGCCAAAAAGTGGCGATGTTAGTTCAAAACTTTGACAATGTAGCTGATGAATTTTTTTTCACCTGAATTTGATAAAACAAAAAGGGTATCTTAAGGAGATTATTAGCTTTTTATCGATATAATTGCTGTCAAATTTTGAATTCGGTAAGTAATTATTAGTTATTTTCTAATTGAGCTATCTCTAAAGTGTTGATTTATATACTGATTGAAAAATGACTATAACTTTCAGACGGTATAACATTTTTGAAATCCAAAAAATGCGTCACATTCTATGCTTTGCCTACTATAAGGAATTTTTTTTTTTTTTTTTGAATTTTGTAAAGTTTTGAATGAGTTAAGGTGGTTAGACATGAGAGTTTTCTAATTCTGAAAATGTTCTAGCAAAAAATTCATAATTAATTTTTTTTTGAAATAAAATTACAAAAAAATATGCATCACATCTGGGCATGAGTCTATTACTTATATATAAAATCTTATAATAAAATATTATCATTTGATTATGATTAAGGTGCTCAGACATACACCTACTTCTTATTTTTTTCTTGAAATTTTTGTACTGCTGCATTGAAATCTATACTTTTCACCAATCATATTGACTTTTTCTTAAAAAAGGCCTAGTAGTTTAGAAACTACATTCATTTTTCTATAGATTCTATTGTTACAACTTTTTGATATTAGGCTCATAGCTCGTTGAAATTTTCACGTCAAGTTGACTAACCATGATTTGCTAATTTTTCATTGCCACTTAAGGGCATAGTTTGGCCCCTCATGATCTTGCACATACCCTCTATTGAATCTCCATTTCCTTGTTCAATTCTTTCCACAGTACAAATAAGAAAATCATCGACTCTTCAAGATGATGATTGGGGAAATTTAGTCTTCACACCAACCTTTCCTAGTAAAGACACAAGTATTTAATTTTAGAGCTAAAAACCTTTTTATGACACATCTCTGGATATTTATTGAGCCTCTATAAATTTTCACCAAATTCCACCTAAAAGAAACCCTTATCTTTTTGATATATCAAACCTTCTTGGTAGACAAGATATAGGATGTGTGCAATAAAGCATTGAAACTCATGAGAAATATACATCACATTTTTTTAAAGAAACTCTAGCTTTCTAACCTTCCTATTTGTCCTATCAATATATAAATTCCTCTCATAATTTCTCATCACAATACGAAAATATTTTGTTTGATCTTCTTCAAGCCAAATTAATTACTCTTTCTTTAAAAAGAAAATACAAAACACAAATAGGATAATTCTTCCATTTGTATGTATCATCAAATTCTTGGCCATAAGACCAATGAATTTTATGATTTGAACTACAAAATTTAAGGATTCATTTATTATAGTATAATTCAAATGACATTCAATAGTAAATGGGACTTTTTCATGATCGTTACAAATAACATCTATGTTCCTATTATGTTGCTCCTCACTATATGACATTTCTATCCTATCTATTAGCACCTTGAAAAATAGGTGGATTCCTCATAGTAATGTTTTCAAAATTATAATGATTCTCCTATTATTGTCTTTGATAAATGCATGAACTTCCTATTTATTTCCTCATTACCCCTTGGAACTAGTAAGCCGTATTCCTAAATGAGTTTGATTAAGTAAATAAAATATTATATACACAACAATGTATCAATGAGACTTCATAAATGTGTCACTAATAAAGTAAAACATACAAATGACATGCATTTGTGGGTGGGAGTTCATTTATCAGTAGTCGATTAGCAAAAATGAGGTAACCAAATATCAAGGAAAGCACAACTATGTGCAATTGGTGATACAATGCATTCCTCTCCCAAAATAAAGAATATATCAAAGAGAATGGGTGGATCAAAGAGAAATCTTAAAGTTTCATTGATTCCATAAGTAACACCAATTAAAGACATTAGTAGAATGAGATACATATTTTATCCCACAAGTAACATTCATTAGGAAGACTAAAAATATTAGAGCCACTTGATAAAATTATTTCTAAACACACAAGTTATCTTGACATGCATCTATTATGGAGACACATACAATGCCTCACATTGAAAAGACTTTTAGAATATGAAATACACATAAATGATAATCATCAAGAGTTTGGTTATGTCATAAAAATAGAAAACACTTTTGGGAAGACCTCATCTATTCGAGGGATTTCTTTAAGTTTGGGCAATGGTGCATGCCATGGTGATATATTTCTACTTTGGGGAGACAAGTGATATGTCTCCTCAATATGTTTACAATGGAGGATTTGGCGCAATCGATGAATAGGAAGAGATTCACTATATGTCATTAATATATTCTAACACTAGAGAGACTATTTCCATCGTACTGAGTTCTTTATTTCTGGATGATCATACATGTAAACACCAATAGACACTTATTTCAGAGAGACAAGTGGCTTCTATCATTGATAGTTACATAATGAGTTGATAATGTTTTTGGGGATAGTTCAACATGTTTTCCTAATATTAGGAAGACCTATCACATCTGAAATTAGTTTCCTACATTTCTCTGAGCACATGAGTCACACCAATAAAGGACACTTTGTGAAGAGTTTCATTGAGTCAACCTAAAACATACACACACATGGAGGACCTTCTACTTTAGACAAAGTTTCTTTTCATGGTGATCATCAAGGGCTTGTTGATATCGAAGAGACTTCTAGTTTTTAACATTAAATTTGTAAATAGTCAAAATCGATTATCTTCACATTGATGAAAGAACAAAGGGATGTTCTTGATACTTCAATAAGGCTGTGGTAACTCCAGGATGCTCACTCTAAAAAGTCAAAGGGCTTAGATAGAATAATGAAATACTTTTGATAATTGTTAGGATGTCTCCCCAATCAAATTCGAAAGACATCCTAGCCTGAAAAGATACTTCAAATGTCTTTATGATAAATATTTGAGTCTATAGATAGAGATGGTGATAATTAAATGTACTTAGATTGTGAAGAGAGTAGAATGGTCACACCAATGAAGTAAAACCTTTTCACCAACATTTTTGAAATTTTAAAAGGCCTTGACATTGATTGATAGTATACACCATTAATGGTTATACAATTCGGTATCATATGAATGAATATTGATCAGGAAAATTTTGTCGAAGTAATTTTCTTAGAGATAAAAATTGCATAGAAGAAAGGGTATAGATTGAGAAAAGATCAAAGAATTTAAGGAAGAAAAGGTATGTGAAAATGCTTCCTATGGTAATCTTGAGAGGAAGATTACAAAAATTTCAACTTAAGTATTACAAGAATCTCAAGAAATATGCAAGAACATAAATAAAATAACCATAAACACATAACACAGTGATTAACATGGGGAAATCCATTACGAGAGAAAAACTCCACACTCTAAAACCACCATAATGTATTATCGAATACACAATGATTACAACACACTTGCAATTCAAGTTCTTACAAGAGCATCACCTCAACTCAAGCTTGGAAGGGCTTCCTCTATCATCTAGCCTTGCATTCAAAGTTCACCATGATCAAAATCCTCTCCAAGCCCTCATTATATAATAATTTTACAACCTGGAAACCACTTGTGGTTTTACAAAACTATGGGAAAATCTTCAATGCCACATGTTGCCCATTTTTGACATTTTGTATTTCCAATATGGGAAGAGAACCATGTTAAAGTAGTATTCCCGTCCAACACTTTGTCCCCTAGTGTAGACCCTCATAAAAGCCACAAAATGAGTCATCTAAGTTCTAAAAAAGGCCCTCCTATATTCTATTATGGACAAGGCTTCTTTTGACAACTCATACACCTTTTTCCAATGCAAAAACAAGTGGAAAACTAACAAAAATGTTTTATGGAATTATCTGGAAAAATCTTGCAAGGTTGAGACACATGTTTCTCAACATTCTCCCACTTGTCAAACACCTTGCAAGAGTGAGGGGATCCAAACTATCATGGACTTAATTGCTAGGAGTCGAGAGGCCCATAGACTCTAATACCATTTGAAATTATTTGTCCTCATGGGCTTAGTTAATGCATCAACAACATCTACAAATGTTTCTACCTTCTCCAGCTTCACCTTGCCATCCTCAACCATATCTCTCACAAAATGATATTGTACATCAATGTGCTTGGTCCTCCAACATGAAAAGTTGAGTTCTTCGCTAGGTAGATTACACTATGACTACCACTATAAATTTTCACTTCACCCTATTTGAACTCTATATCAAAACACAATCTCTTAAGACAAATGACTTCCTTGGAGGCATCAATAGCTGTCATATACATTGCCTCAGTAGTGGAAAAAGTGACCACAACCTGTCAGTTTCTCATCCAATTGATTGCACCACCAAATTATGTAAATGGATATGCACTGGTGAATATCCTTCTATCAATATCACCAACCGAGTATGAATCCACATAGCCTCAATATCCAAGGAATGCTCATTTCATGTTCCATGAAAACAAATTGAGTACTCTAAAGTACCCTATAAGTATCTGAAAACTCTTTTTACTGCATCTCAATGTTCTCTTCTTGGATTAGACATGTAATGGGAAAGTACTCTCACTGCTTGGAAAATGTATGATCTTGTAAAAACCATAGCATACATCAAACTTCCAATATCACTTTGATATGGTATTCGACTCATCTCTTCCATCTCCAAAGGGGATGTAGGAAACTATGAACTAGAAAGCTTTTCTCCTGATGTAACAGGAACACTCAATGGTCTAGAATCTTGCATATTGAATCTTATCATAATAGTACCAACATACTTACTCTGGCTTAGCCAAATATTTTTATTTTGTCTCTCTTACAATCTCCATTCCCAAAATGTGCCTGGTTGAGACAAGATCTTTCATTTCAAAATTTATCAAAAGCTAATACTTTAACTCTGCAATCAAACCTTTTCCAATGCCAATAAATAACATATCATCGACATAAAAGGCAATAACCAAGAAATGATCACCATCAAATTTGAAATATATATAATGATTAGATTTAGATTGCACAAATCCCAAAATCAACACATGTATCAAACTTCTCGTACCACATCCTAAGACTTTTTTTAAACCATACAACTTGGATTTCTTCAACTTATAGACCAAATGACTTTTACTTTTCACCCCATACTGCTCTAGTTGTGTCATGTAAATTTATTCCTCCAAATTCCCATCAAGGAAAGTTGTTTTCACATCCATTTTCTCGATCTTTAGATCATAAGCTATTGTAATAGAAAGCAAAAATCTAATCGATGTCATTTTTCCTACAGGAGAAAAAATCTCACCATAATCTACTCCCTCAACTTGGGAGTAACCTTTTGCAACCAAATGTGTTGTATACTTCTCAATCCTTCTATTTGAAACCATCTTCTTTTTGAACACCCATTTACAACCTGTTGGTACTCAAAATGTAGTTTTGAGGTACCATGTTTGATTCTTAATTTGTCCTCATTTTTGGCTAAAATTACGAAAGGGAACTGGGTGTTTTTCGGGCCTGTGTCATGAGATTCATGTATTCCATTACCTTTCATATATCCTGATATGTCAATCTGAGTCTTCAGGTCGCATCTTGAAATGGGTTTTTGTCCGTTCGTTCCTAGGAGGTCTTGAATGCAAAATTTGCCTGTGTTAAAATCACCAGGAAGGGTCAATTTGAGGTTGAATAAAATGCACCCTGGAGAGTGTCATGAAAATATGAGCCTAGTGTCTTGTTGTACACATTGAATACTCTCTATGTGTTAGGTTTTAGGCCTCTGTGATAAGATTTGACCCCGTTTATTCATCCCCTTCCGGAGGTGTTTTCTAGTTTCTGCACTTGGCCCTTTGACCAGTTTTGTCGGGAACCCTGTTTGACATGTTATAATTTATACCCGGTGGATTGGTAGAAAGGTTTTAATCATTTCCCTACATTATAGACAAGTTTTAATCTACCCTTGTTAGTTTGTAGCTTGTGATGAATCCATCTGATGAGAAATTGAAGCTGATTCCATTTGCAACTTTTGTGTTTTGCACTGTTCGGTTATTCACCAGTTTTCCAGAGCCCTACTTTGACTAAGAATAACTCATCCCCTGTTGATTGGGTCATTAGTATGTTTGTCTCAGTGTATAGTAGACATAAAATAATTCCATGTTGTAAGATTGTGGCTCTTGACATATTCATTTGGTCAATTCGCCAGACCCTTTCTGTTTGCAAAAGGTGCAAATTGCCCAGTTATGTTTTCTGCAAGTTTGTCAGAGGCCTTCTTTTCTTGCTAATAACTTTTCATAGGATGTTCCTATTGTCAAAATTATTGTTGTCTTGTATTGCTGACAAGTTGCACTGTATCTCATTCTGATTCGAGCATCCTGCCAATCCATTCGTGCACTTTTCAAGGCTAATTCCAGATGCAATTTTTTGCTTTTCTAATCACTGTTTGCAGATGCAGAATGAAAAGGGCAACTTCAGAGGTTAATAAATTTTGCCTCAGGCATAGTCAAGGGATGTCATTTTACAAGGTGATTCTATATATCTCAAATTTTATGTTAGTTAGACGACAGATTTTTATCAGTGGTTCTAGTCAGTTTTTTAAAGCCAGCTTCTAGGCCTGTCCTCGTGATTTTGGTGCTTTGCATATTTGGTTTTTCTGAGACTTTGAGGATCTGGGTATGATTGATTTTTGATCATGAGACGTTATGGAATGCATTTGGAGTGATTTCAGGCTTGAGTGTTTGAAATAAAAAATTATTCAGTTGGGCCCACTTTGGGACCCGACTAACCTAATCAAGGTTGCAGCTTCAGGATTGAGATGGCCTATGCCTGATAAAAGAGAAGTCAAGTTAGTTGTGTTTAACTAGGTGAATGCTATCATCTTTATCCAAGATGTATGCATGATGTTTTACAAGACTATCAGTTATGTGAATTTCCAAGATCATTTGAATATGTGGAAAAGGAAAGTACTTCTCGTAGAGGTTTGAGTGAGTTAGGTAGAGAAAATGTTGACATTGATGCTCCCTATGGAGGTGAAAAACAAGGGAGGAGTAGGCATGATCCTAGCTGATGATTCATAGAAATCAATTGCAACCAATTGTGGCACTTTTCCTTCCACTACAATTAGTAGCATACTCGATTTTAGTGTCTTGCTTAATCATGCTTATACACCTCACTACTTTGTTCCTAACAATATAGTAGCAGCAGACAATAAGCCCCACCTTGTAATACTTGTTTGTGTGGGTAGTAGAATGATCTGAAATTTGAAAGAGGTGGTTGAATTGGCTGAGCAAATTGGGTTTCATGTCACAATATGGTGGCCACTGCGAACAACTGAATTAAAGACAACTTACAGGCTTCTCAATTCTAGTCACGTGCAGCTTGGTGTTCATGGTGCAACATCAACTCATTTTATGTTCTTGTGTCTTGGATCTATGTTCATTCAAGTCATTCCTCTTGGGACTGATTGGGCATCTGAAACATATTTTGGTGAGCTTGCAGGAAGAATGAGTCTTCATTACATGGGCATTGCCATAGGAAGCCAACACTTTAAAAATGATTGGGGGCATGCATGTTGCAATAAGGGAGCTATTTGTAGTCAAATGAAGAGGCTTAAGCTCACTGTGAAAGGAGGCTAGCGCAAGTGAATGGACAAGCTCACACATTTGTAAGGAACCAACACACAATGCCTCATGTGCAATTATAAGGGGGAGTCTTCACCGTATAAAAAGCATGATGCCATGTGCATGAATGATGATATGGGGGCCAGTCTACAAATGAGATGGTGTGTGGGAATGGTGGAGAAACTCACACATTCACATAAGTAGCCAAGCACGTAATGTGCTCACGTACCAGACTATAGACACGAGCACCAAGGAATTTAGGCACATCTTGAAGTGTGTAGCTTAAGAAGATGAGGGGCCTTGCGTAACATTTGAATGGGGCTCCAAGTTGGCTGATAGAGAAAACAAGTTGGAGTGCTTATGTGTGAAGATTGGTGTAGAAGCAACACCTGGTGAGCCACCCACGCAATGAAATGGAGGTTCTATTCTTTTGTTTTTATAAAGCTCACACATGGACTAGGAATTGGAGGCTGCCTTGCGTGAGGTGTATGCACAGCAGAGGTGCTAGTCAACCAAGTGGCAGCTTGATGTTTAAGAGCTAGCATTGCAAATAGGTGACTGCCACTGTTAAGAGAAGTGGAGTCTAGGCAAATGAGAGGGAGACTCACGCTTTTGTGATGATAGGCTCCTGTGAATAATTTATGAACTTAGATGGATGACTTTAAAATCGAATTGCAATGTGAGTGTAGGATAAACACCAGGCCTATTTCTTTGTTGAATAACCGAAATTCTTTGAGGGAGCAGACTTTGCACAAAATTCATGTGGTGACTACCTGTCCAATGCTAGGTGCCTGTGAAATAAACTAAAGGGGTTTGGAGGAGACTTTTCCTTGCAGCCAGCGCATGAAATTTTCAAGTATGAATAGGGATATTGTTGCATGGGAAAGCAAATTTGGAGGCCCACACATAGTGTCATGGAGAGTGCAAGGTCATATAGAGTTATGATTTGACCAGAGGAAGATACGCTCAATTAGAAGCAAAAGATTGGCAAATGGTTGGGCACGCAACAGTCTTGGATTATATGGTTTAGTCTATCCCACATGCATTGGGTGTAGGTAAAATAAAACATTTAAGTTCAAGTCCACTCAATAGCAATGTAAAATAAGAACCACGGAGGCTCTTTGTGGGTCCGCCTAGTTGGAGCTCTTTGTGTGCGGTGGTGGGCCCCATTATTTTGAACAAAATACTGAATGCTTTAAAACTAAGAGAAATCTAACCTTGAGGTGCGCACTGGTGATCAACGGTGGTCGCATGAACTCAAGGGCCAATTCCGGCCCTTGCGATCATGCGCCGGGCCGACACGTGTCAGTCCGTTAAGGTGGTGCCCGGTGGACAATGCGGCCAATCTGGGCTTACCACATGTCAGGTGGGCCCTATGGGCTGGTAAGGTTATTTTTGACCAAATTGTGATCTGTGTGGGAATGGAGACCTTGGGATTTGTGCCACCATCTAATGGTGGTTGCATGATCTCATGTGCCATTTTTGGCTCATGCGATCATGTGACAAGGCAACACATGGCAGTTGGTGATGTGGTGGTAGTCAGATGGTGACAAATGGCAAGCCATTTAGGTGGACTTTTCTGACCAAATAGGAATGCAACATGTGTCAAAGGTGGTGATTGGGCACTCAGGTGGAGCTGAGGTGGCACAGGGTGCAAGGTTGGATCGATCACATGCTGCCATGTGGCATGTGGGTCCCGGCAGGGGCATTCAAAAATAATATTTTATTCTTTTCTTCCGCACATTCAAAGAGTCCAACAAATTAAAGTTATAAATGTAAATTCATATAGTTTGAACTATATGATATAATTCAAATATCAAAATGGCAAAGCTGGGAGATTGTTTAATAGTTGGGGGCTTTATTTTTTGCCCAGATAGCAAGTATCATATACCGTCAAAAAGGTCTCGACGCGAGGATTCCAATTTAGGAATCATATTTTGCACAGGTGGTCATTTGATTGTGATATTTGCAGTTGAACAAAATAGGGGGCCGGGAAGATATTTTGAAAATATCTATTTTGTTCAATCCGGTGATTCACAGTTTGTTTGAAGAGATGACAGGTGCTTTCCAAAGTTGATAGCAAGTTCCATTTCTAGTTTGAAGGCAGATGATTCATCCTATGAGCAAATGAGAGAAAGACAAGTGTCACTTTGTAATGCCTCCTAAATTTCCTCTTTACCTTCTTATTCTGAATTCTGAGGGGGGTCAAGGGTTCCAATCCTTTTGCATGAGCAGAGCTCTACAAGTTTGAGTTCCATTAATGGAAGTTCTAGGTTTCATGTTAGAGTTCTGATTCTAAGTTTTCTGTGATTGAATGTATAGATACAAGATGATTTAATGAAGTATAGTGAAAATCCTTTCCCATATTTGTCTGATGTCTCTTTGTGTTATATCAAATTGTTGTATATCGATTTGTAAGGCATCTCTATATACCTATTTACAAGGTAAATGGTGTAATGATTCTCAAGTTTCTTTCAAGGGGAGTGTAATATCTTGAAGATTGTTGCCGATAATTTGATGTTTCATGAGGATTTGATGTCCAAATAGGGGAAAGAAAGAATGGTGTGCAAGGTACATTGTTTGAATTTCAGTTGTATAAGATTTGAAGTTTCCTGTTGATGTGCATTTTCTGACTCCATGCCCAGGATTAGGCATTGGTTTGACAAGACTTGTAATCAAAATCTTTTCAAATCACTTTTCCATTTCTAGTTCAAGAACATAAATACTTTTTTATTGCATTGAATAGTGCAAGTGCTTTTGGTGATTCCTTGTAGAAGTGAATCAGATAGGTTAACCTGCCTGAGTTTTAAGCTCGAAGAGAAGAAGGGTGAATACCCTTGTCACTTTTTCCATTTTTCTGCAATGATTGTTTGCTTTTTTTAACATCATGGATTGGCTTTCTAAGCTCTGCATCAGTTGCAGCAAAAGACATTAGCAAATCATTTTGAGAACCCCTAATCCACTGCTAGGATTTCATTGTGAAGCAGTGAGTCTGAAGATAGGTACACCTGCCTGGGTTTGTGGAGCCCGAAGTAGAAGAAGGACTTGGTCCTTATCAATTAGCCTTTTCCCTATAAGAATCCAAAATTGGGAACATGAGAGTCAAGCTTAATAGCTATATTAGCGATTCTACATGAAAAAGAGCTAACAAAGTGGCAACTCTACTGGGGATCGCAATACATGACAACAAGTTTAAGATGTCCAATGCCTTGCTTTGCTGAATTATCCCAAGGTCTGGTCCAGTTTGGATATAGAGTCAGTTGTTTTCAAAAAAAATTATTATATTTTCTCACTGAATGTGAGTGGTGACTCTGCATCTCTGTTTGATCAGTGTAATGAAAGTATTGATGTATTTTTAATCCTGACAAATAGTCAATATCTTGTTATGGTTATGTTGTTTTTGCTGATTTTGAAGACGGTTCAGATTTGAGGCAGGTTCTCATCTGATTTAGTTTGGTCCTTTGTGAAGAGGTGGCAGCTCTACCGGTATTTGAAGGTGATTTGCAGTAGCTTCAAATCAGTGTGTTTGCAGCAATCACAACATCTCCAGGTAGTTGATTTTCATACCAAGTTGTTTCATGAAAATCATGTAAAAAAAATATTTCCCTATTCAGTGATTTTAAGCACTAAGTGAAAGGGAAGAACTAGTTATTTGCATACAAGATTTGAAATAGCATTCAGCTGGTGTATCTTAGTGTATGCAAATAATTTTCTAAGGAGGTATGATGGTTCTACTATGAGTGAAATCTGCATGAGATATGTACTTAATAAGAGTGGCAGTTTGTAACCTTTTTGACTACTAAGATGTCATATTCTTGTGATTGGGTTGGTAGTAATTTGTATGGGGCAATTAGTTTTGAGGGTATCCATGGATATCTGAATCATATTCCATCAAAGGTTAGGGAGTGTTTGCCAAGGTTTACTGGTTTTGGTGAACAATCAACTGAAGGTCATTTAGAAAATTTTGCTGACTTAATAGACGGCCATAACATTTCACATGAGGATTTATTGATGAAACTTTTTGTAATGTCCTTAGTTGATGTTGAAAGGGATTGGATTAGGAATCTACCTCATGGCTCAATAGAATCCATGGAAGCATTAGAGGCTTGTTTTGTCAAGAGATTTAGTGATTTTGAGCAACTTAGTGATGTAGAGCAGTATGAGGATAAGGAGCACAGTGATGAGCAAGGCATATCTGAATCAAATGATCCTATATTAGAATATGAGCTTGTCAAAGCAGAGACAGATGTGTTGAGGCAAAGACTTCAAAAAAAGGTGGTGTTATTTTTGCAAAAACACATGAGCAGAGAGGAAGGCGAATCACCATATGATTTTTACATAAAATTTATTGGTAAGCTAAAAGGCTACAGTATCATTTTTTGTCCTCAGGAATATGTATGGGTTGATTTATTTGTCAAAATTTGTTTCCCTCATACACTTAAGTTACCAATTTATCAGAAGACAAAATTTTTTCAACAAGTTATAGAATGGATAAGCGGTTTAGAGGATGCTTCTTCTAAAGAGATATATGATGTTGAAAACAATGATATTGAATCTGAAAGTTCTAAGATTAGTGAAGATGTTGATGATAAAAATGATTCTAATGATAAATCTGACAGTGAATATGAATTTAATGATATTGAAAGTGATATAGATGAATATATGTTTAGTAATGATGAGGAGTCTACTGTTGGTGAAGATATTGCTGATGTTGATATTGTTAATAAGTTATATAAGCAGCAAGAAAATGAAGAAAATATATGCAGCCAACAAGATAATAGTTATGATGCAGACATGAGTGTTTGTAGTGAGGATTTCACACAAGAATATATGATTTCAGAGGTTTCACTACAAGACTCCAACCAATAAGAAATTTGTAGCATCATGCAAGAAGATAGTGAGGTAATGATTGAAGAAGATGATTGTTGTTCCCTTCACAGTGAACAAATTTCAAAGATTTTATCTTTTGAATATCTTACATATTCAAGAAATGGAAGATTTGAACTTTCATGTCCAACACACATTGATTTTGACAAGGAAAATGAATCAGTGCATTCTGATTCAGACATATGTGATACTATTTCTTCTTGCACTCCTTCTTCATTAGGCTATAATAGAATTCAGTTTGATTTATTAGATGATGATATTTTTAGTGTGGTTTCAGATTCAGAAAATGTGGAGATTCCAAGTATTGAGTTGAGTACTGATTCAGGGAATAATGTGGATTTTGAATCTTGTCTTGATTCTAAGTTTTCCTTTGAACTATTAAAAAGTGGTCAATCAATGGCTCAAGTGTCAAAGGAAGAAACTAAGTATGTTGGTATTTTCCCTCCCACTCACCACTTTGCTCTAAGTTTGTTTAATGATGATAAGTTGCAGGGTGCTCCTATTTTTGATGAAGAGGTTATTGGTCCATGTCCTAAGTTTGATGATCATTTTCTAAGTGATGAGGCCTCTCAGATTTTGCATAAAAACCAAGGTATGTTTTATGTTGACAAACAAATGATGGATGTGAATGACCTTAATGATGCCTATCCAAGCAATATGACAGAGATTGAGTATCCCTCATTTCAGTTGAATGGTGAGTTTGTTGATCATGTCTTGTATGTTGAACTGATGAAGAATGTGAGTATTGTTAATCAAGCAGATGTGAATGATACTTACAGCTTGCCTGAGTGGGATGGAAATGAAAATCATGTATTTGACCGGGGTAAGCATTGATTTCAGTTAAAATTTTTGTAAATACTTGTACAGTTACTTTGCTTTGTGTAGTGTAGTTTTCTTTTGAATAAGGAACCAGTTTTGAGGAGCTTTTTGGGAGCCCGGTAGTAAGTTTTTGAGAAGTTGGAGGAATAAGAAGAGAAGCTAGTTTTTGGGGTGGTCTGCTCTTCCAAGAGATTTTGAGATTCTTGTGCTGGTCTTATGCTCAACCATCCCTAGACAAAGCCAATGTTGGTACTCAAAATGCAGTTTTGAGGTACCATGTTTGATTCTTAATTTGTCCTCATTTTTGGCTAAAATTGCAAAAGGGAACCGGGTGTTTTTCGGGCCTGTGTCATGAGATTCATGTATTCCATTAGCTTTCATATATCCCGGTATGTCAATCTGAGTCTTCAGGTCGCATCTTGAAATGGGTTTTTGTCTATTCATTCCTAGGAGGTCTTGAATGCAGAATTTGCCTGTGTTAAAATCACCGGGAAGGGTCACTTTGAGGTTGAATAAAATGCACCCTCGAGAGCATCATGAAAATCTGAGCCTAGCGTCTTTTTGTACACATTGAATACTCTCTATGTGTCAAGTTTTAGGCCTCTGTGATAAGATTCGACCCCATTTATTCATCCCCTTTCGGAGGTGTTTTCTAGTTTCTGCACTTGGCCCTTTCACCAGTTTTGTTGGGAACCCTGTTTGACATGTTATAATTTATACCTGGTGGATTGGTATAAAGGTTTTAATCATTTCCCTACATTGTAGACAAGTTTTACTCTACCCTTGTTAGTTTGTAGCTCGTGATGAATCAATCTGATGAGAAATTGAAGCTGATTCCATTTGCAGCTTTTGTGTTTTGCATTGTTCGGTTATTCACCAGTTTTCCAGAGCCCTACTTTGACTAAGAATAACTCATCCCCTGTTGATCGGGTCATCAGTATGTTTATCTTAGTGTATAGTAGACATAAAATACTTCCATGCTGTAAGATTGTGGCTCTTGACATATTCATTTGGTCAATTCACCAGACCCTTTCTGTTTGCAAAAGGTGCAAATCGCCCAGTTATGTTTTCTGCAAGTTTGTCAGAGGCCTTCTTTTCTTGCTAATAACTTTTCACAGGATGATCCTATTGTCAAAATTCTTGTTGTCCTATATTGTTGACAAGTTGCAGTATATCTCATTCTGATTCGAGCATCCTGCCAATCCATTCGTGCACTTTTCAAGGCTAATTCCAGATGCAATTTTTTGCTTTTCTGATCACTGTTTGCAGATGCAGAATGGAAAGGGCAACTTCAGAGGTTAATAAATTTTGCCTCAGGTATAGTCAAGGGATGTCATTTTGCAAGGTGATTCTATATATCTCAAAGTTTATGTCAGTTAGACGGCGGATTTTTATCAGTGGTTCTAGTCATTTTTTTAAAGCCAACTTCCGTGCCTGTCCTCATGATTTTGGTGCTTTGCAAATTTGGTTTTTATGAGACTTTGAGGATCTAGGTATGATTGATTTTTTATCATGAGACGTTACGGAAGGTGTTTAGAGCAATTTCAGGCTTGAGTGTTTGAAAAAAAAAATTATTCAGTTGGGCCCACTTCGGGACCTGACTAACCTGATCAAGGTTGCAGCTTCAGGATTGAGATGGCCTATGCCTGATAAAAGAGAAGTCAAGTTAGTTGTGTTTAACTGGGTGAATGCTATCATCTTTATCCAAGATGTACGCATGATGTTTTACAAGACTATCAGTTATGTGAAGTTCCAAGATCATTTGATTATGTGGAAAAGGAAAGTACTTCTCGTAGAGGTTTGAGTGAGTTAGGTAGAGAAAATTTTGACATTGATGCTCCCTATGGAGGTGAAAAACAAGGGAGGAGTAGGCATGATCCTAGCTGATGATTCATAGAAATCAATTGCAACCAATTGTGGCACTTTTCCTTCCACTACAATCAGTAGCATACTCGACTTCAGAGTCTTCCTTAATCATGCTTATACACCTCACTGCTTTGTTCCTGACAATATAGTAGCAGTAGACAATAAGCCCCACCTTGTAATACTTATTCGTGTGGGTAGAAGAATGATCTCAAATTTGAAAGAGGTGGTTGAATTGGCTGAGCAAATTGGGTTTCATGTCACAATATGGCGGCCACTACGAACAACTGAATTAAAGACAACTTACAGGCTTCTCAATTCCAGTCACATGTAGCTTGGTGTTCATGGTGCAGCATCGACTCATTTTATGTTCTTGTGTCCTGGATCTGTGTTCATTCAAGTCATTCCTCTTGGGACTGATTAGGCATCTGAAACATATTTTGGTGAGACTGCAGGAAGAATGAGTCTTCATTACATGGGCATTGCCATAGGAAGCCAACACTTTAAAATCAATTGGGGGCATGCATGTTGCAATAAGGGAGCTATTTGTAGTCAAACGAAGAGGCTTATGCTCACTATGAAAGGAGGCTAGCACAAGTGAATGGACAAGCTCACGTATTTGTAAGGAACCAACACACAATGCCTCATGTGCAATTACAAGGGGGAGGCTTCACCGCATAAAAAGCGTGATGCCATGTGCATGAATGATGATATGGCGGCTAGTCTACAAATGAGATGGTGTGTGGGAATGGTGGAGAAACTCACGCATTCACATAAGCAGCCAAGCACATAATGTGCTCACATACCAGACTGTAGACACTAGCACCAAGGAATTTAGGCACATCTTGAAGTGTGCAACGTAAGAAGATGAGGGGCCCTGCGTAACATTTGAATGGGGCTCCAAGTTGGTTGATAGAGAAAACAAGTTGGAGTGCTTACGCGTGAAGATTGGTGTAGAAGCAACACCTGGTGAGCCACCCACGCAATGAAATGGAGGTTCTATTCTTTTGTTTTTAGAAAGCTCACACATGGAATAGGAATTGGAGGCTGCCTTGCGTGAGGTGTATGCACAGCGGAGGTGCCAGTCAACCAAGTGGCAGCTCGACGTTTAAGAGCTAGCATTGCAAATAGGTGACTGCCACTTTTAAGAGAAGTGGAGTCTACGCAAATGAGAGGGAGGCTCACACTTTTGTGAGGATAGGCTACTGTGAATAATTTATGAACTTAGCAGGCTGACTTTAAAATCAAATTGCAATGTGAGTGTAGGATAAATGCCAGGCCTGTTTCTTTGTTGAATAACTAAAATGCTTTGAGGGAGTAGACTTTGCACAAAATTCATGTGGTGATTGCCTGTCCAATGCTAGGTGCCTGCGAAATAAACTAAAGGGGTCTGGAGGAGACTTTTCCTTGCAGCCAGACCATGAAGTTTTCAAGTATGAATAGGGATATTATTTCATGGGAAAGAAGATTTGGAGGCCCACACACAGTGTCATGGAGAGTGCAAGGTCATATAGAGTTTTGATTTGACCAGAGGAAGATTACGGTCGGTCGAAAGAAAAAGATTGGCAAATGGTTGGGCGCGCAACAGTCCTGGATTATATGGTTTAGTCTATCCCACATGTATTGGGTGTAGGTAAAATAAAACATTTAAGTTCAAGTCCACTCAATAGCAATGTAAAGTAAGAACCACAGAGGCTCTTTGTGAGTCCGCCTAGTTGGAGCTCTCTGTGTGCGGTGGTGGGCCCCATTATTTTGAACAAAATACTGAATGCTTTAAAACTAAGAGAAATCTAACCTTGAGATGCGCATCAGTGATCAACAGTGGTCGCATGATCTCAAGGTCCAATTCCGGCCCTTGCAATCATGTGCCAGGCTGACATGTGTCAGTTCGTTGAGGTGGTACCTGGTGGACAATACGGCCAATCTGGGCTTACCACATGTCAAGTGGGCCCTATGCGCTGGTAAGGCTATTTTTGACCAAATTGTGATCTGTGTGGGAATGGCAACTTCAGGATTTGTGCCACCATCTAATGGTGGTCGCATGATCTCATGGGCCATTTCTGGCCCATGCGATCATGCGACAAGGTGACACATGGCAGTTGGCGATGTGGTGGCGGTCAGATGGTGACAAATGGCAAGCTGTTTAGGTTTACTTTTCTGAGCAAATAGGAATGCAACATGTGTCAAAGGTGGTGATTGGGCACTCAGGTGGAGCTAAGGTGGCACAGGATGCAAGGTTGGATCGATCACGTGTTGCCACGTGGCATGTGGGTCCCGGCAGGGGCATTCAAAAATAATATTTTATTCTTTTCTTCCACACATTCAAAGAGTCCAAAAAATTAAAGTTATAAATGTAAATTCATATAGTTTGAACTATATGATAAAATTCAAATATCAAAATGGTAGAGCTGGGAGATTGTTTAATAGCTGGGGGCTTTTTTTTTGGCCCAGATAGCAAGTATCATATACCGTCGAAAAGGTCTCGATGCGAGGATTCCAATTTTGGAATTAGGGTTTTGCACAGGTGGTCATTTGCTCGTGATATTTGTAGTTGAACAAAATAGGGGGCCGGGAAGATATTTTGAAAATATCTATTTTGTTCAATCCGGTGATTCATAGTTTGTTTGAAGAGATGACAGGTGCTTTCCAGAGTTGATAGCAGGTTCTATTTCCAGTTTGAAGGTAGATGATTCATCCTATGAGCAAATGAGAGAAAGACAAGCATCACTTTGTAATGCCTCCTGAATTTCCTCTTTGCTTTCTTATTCTGAATTCTGAGGGGGGTCAAGGGTTCCAATCTTTTTGCATGAGCAGAGCTCTGCAAGTTTGAGTTCCATTAATGCAAGTTCTAGGTTTCATGTCAGAGTTCTGATTCTGAGGTTTCTATGATTGAATGTATAGATACAAGATGATTTAATGAAGTATAGTGAAAATCCTTTCCCATATTTGTCTGATGTATCTTTGTGTTATATAAAATTTTTGTATATCGATTTGTAAGGCATCTCTATATACCTATTTACAAGGTAAATGGTGTAATGATTCTCAAGTTTCTTTCAAGGGGAGTGTAATATCTTGAAGATTGTTGCCGATAATTTGATGTTTCATGAGGATTTGATGTCCAAATAGGGGAAAGAAAGAATGGTGTGCAAGGTACATTGTTTGAATTTTAGTTGTATAAGATTTGAAGTTTCCTATTGATGTACATTTTCTGACTCCATGCCCAGGATTATGCACTGGTTTGACCAGACTTGTAATCAAAATCTTTTCAAATCCCTTTCCCATTTCTAGTTCAAGAACATAAATGTTTGTCGATTGCATTGAATAGTGCAAGTGCTTTTGGTGATTCCTTGTAGAAGTGAATCAGATAGGTTAACCTGCCTAAGTTTTAAGCTCGAAGAGAAGAAGGGTGAATACCCTTGTCACTTTTTCCATTTTTCTGCAATGATTGTTTGCTTTTGTTAACATCATGGATTGGCTTTCTAAGTACTGCATCAGTTGCAGCAAAAGACATTAGCAAATCATTGTGAGAACCCCTAATCCACTGCAAGGATTTCATTGTGAAGCAGTGAGTCTGAAGATAGGTACACCCGCCTGGGTTTGTGGAGCCCGAAGTAGAAGGACTTGGTCCTTATCAATTAGCCTTTTCCCTGTAAGAATCGGAAATTGGGAACATGAGAGTTAAGCTTAATAGCTATATTGGCGATTCTACATGAAAAAGAGCTAACACAACCAGAAAACTTCCGTCCTTCAGATGATGGTATAAGGTCTCATGTTTCATTCCTCTTTAGAGTTGCCATTTCTTTATCCATGTGTATTTTTCAAGACTCTTTATCATTCATACCAAGAGCCTATTCTACATATCTTGCTTCATCAATATTAGCATTCAATGCAAATATGTATCTCCAATCATCAGGAGAATATGCATACCTTTGAGGTGGTTTTCTTTGTCTAGTAGACCTTCAAACAAGATTTGGTTTAAGTTTTGCTTCATATTCAAGTACCTCTTGTTCCTCTGATTATTCAGAAATTGTAGAAATCTCCTTGACATCTTGTCTCTCTAAGGGCCTTGATTCAACTTTCTCTAGTATAGAAGGTAGTTGAATCAAATCTTTATTTTCTTCTATTTTTTCTGGCTGCACTGTAATAGAAGAAGGCTTAGTTTCTCTAAAAATAACTCTTCTAGAATAAAATACATTTTGTTCAATAGGATCCCAAAGCTTGTATCCTTTCCACACCATAACTTTATTTGATTAAAATACATTTAACAAATTTTTTATCCAATATTGTCCGCTTCTCCTTTGGAACATGAGAATATGCTTCACAACCGAACACTCTCAAATATTTAAGTGAAGGCTTGTGGCATGATCACAGTTCCATTGGTGTCTTATCAACAAGAGCTGATGTAGGAGACTTGTTTATCAGGTAGAAGGTAGTGGCTATGGCTTCAACACATAACCTTTTGTTCTAGTCCGACACCACTTAGCATACTCCTAGCCTACTCCATCAAGGTCTTGTTCATTCATTCTGCAACTCCATTCTGCTATAGAGAATATAGAGTTGTCTTTTGTCTCTTAATACCATAATCTTTACAACATGTATCAAAATCATTAAAGAAATATTCACCACCATTATCCATTCTCAAACATTTTATTTTCTTCCCAATCTGCAAGTCAACCATTGCTTTAAATTCTTTAAAATGACTAAAAAACTCATCTTTACTCTTAAGAAAATAAACACATGTTCTTCTACTAAAATCATCAATAAAAGAAACATAATAAACTGATCTACCAATAGAAGAAACATCTATTGGACCAAATACATCTGAATGGTTCAGATCCAAAATACATGAAGAATTATGAGAACTTGAGTAAAACTAAATGTGGTTTTGTTTTCCATAAATAAAATACTCCCAAAAATTAAATTGAAGATTGTAGTCATTCAACCCATCAACAAGGTCCTTATTTTTCAAGTTTCATAGACCCTTCTCACCTATGTGGCTGAGTCTTTGGTGCCATAACATAGTTTTCTCTACAAGAAATTTTGAGTCGATAGACAGAGCACCCTTGGGTACCTAAAAACCACAACCATCTATTGAAAGAGAATCCCTCTCCTTTTCCAACTTAGTAGTCTTTTTCACAATCTTATCAGAAATACTATTGCACTCAACTGTACATGCATCAAGTTGGCATAGTGTACCCAATCTTCTTCCTCTTTCTATCACCATAGTGCCTCTCACCATTTTCAAACCTGCTTTAGAACATTGTACATGGACACTTGCATATATTAGCTTGCTAATAGATAAGAAATTCCTTGCTAGTCCCCGTATATGCAAGACACCATCAAAATTCTAATTCTACAATAAAAAAATTTAATGAATACTTCCACGACCATCAATATCAAGAAATGAGTTATCACACAGATACACCTTACCACCATCAAAATTTTAATACTTACTAAACCACTTTTTATTAGGAGTTATGTCAAAAGATGCACATGAGTCTATCAACAATGCATTATTAGCTACATGAGTAGCCAAGGCTACAATAAAATCATATCCATCTTCCTTCTCAGACTTAGAATCAGAATGTTGCTTATTGTTCTTGTTCTTCTTTTTCTTTTCCTCTTTCTAGTCCTTTTGGAAGCGTCAGGGTTTTCCACAGTTCTAGAAAATTACCTTGGATGTACCACGGGACTTTGATCTCCCCTTATTCTTGGACTTAGAATGGCCATGCTTCTTTTCATTCTGGCCTATTTCTTTTGGTCTTTCTTGAACACTCAAAGCCTCTTTGGCATTCAGAGAGACGTTCCTTCTCATCTCCTTAGAAAGTAGAGAACCAACAACATCCTCCATCTTCAAGACAACTGAAGTGCTCCCTATGGTCATGACAAGGATTTCCCATGAGTCTGACAACAAACATACCAATATTTGGCACCTTTCTTCTTCATCCATTGACACCCAAATAGAGGTCAACTGAGTCACCAACATGTTAAAAATTTCTAGATGCTCATATTTTTGTCCACCTTCTTTCATTCTCAAGGAATACAATTTCTTCCTCAAGAAAATCTTGTTCACAAGTGATTTCTCTTGATAGATCTCACTTAGCTTCTTCCAAAGCTTCTTCGCAGTAGACTCTTTATGCAGATTAATGAGAATTGAGTCTACAAGACACAATCTTATGAGACCTTTAGCTTTTCTATCCATCACATTATATTGTACTACTTAATTTAGATCTACAAGCCTCAACATATTCTCATCCACCACATCCCATAGATCTCGATCAATCAATAGATCTTCCATCTTCAGCTTCCACATCTCAAATTTTATGCCAGAAAACTTCTCTACATCAATCCTCCATGACATGTTTTCCATCTTAACAATCCTGCAACATAGAAATGAAATACTCTTCATAAGCTCGCTCTCAAACCTTGATTAGCTCAAAAAACCCTGTACTAAACAAATAGAACCAAAAATAGTCAGGCTCTCATACCACTTGTAAGGAAGCAAATGTATTTGGAAACACTTTCTACAATAATCTTGAGGGGATGATTACACAAATTTCAACTTAAGTATTAGAAGAATCTCAAGAAATATAGAAAAACATAAATGAATAACCATAAACACATAACACAATGATTATCATGGAGAAAACCCTTACAAGAGAAAAACCCTACACTCTAAAACCTATATAATGTATTATCAAATTAGCAATGATTACAACAAACTTGTAATGAAAGTTCTTACAAGAGCATCACCTCAACTCAACCTTGAAAGGACTTCCTCTAGCACTCAGCCTTGCATTCAAAACTCCATGATCAAACTCCTCTCCAAGCCCTCATTATATAGGCATTTTACAACTTTGAAACCACTTGTGGTTTTACAAAACCATGGGAAAAACCTCCATGCCACATATTGCCCTTTTTTAACATTTGTATTTCCAATATAGGAAAAGAACCAGGTTAAAATAGTATTCCCGTCCAAAACTTTATCCTCTAGTGTAGACCATCATAAAAGACACAAAATGAGTCATCTAATTTTTAAAAAAGGCCCTCCTATATTCTACTATGGACATGGCTTCTTTTGACAACTCATACACCTTTTTCCAATGTAAAAACAAGTGGAAAACTACCAACAATTTTTTAAAGAATTATATGGAAAAATCTTGCAAGGTTGAGACACCTGTTTCTCAACAAAGAAGTTTTCCAATGAAATTATGTTCAAGTAAGCATATATCATTCTCTGGGAACTCAATTAATTAACAAGTGAATTTTGTAATTGGGATTTTTTTTCCTATATAACAATAACTACAAGGATGGAGACCCGTAGTGAAACAAAAGGGAATGAAGGAAGAAAGGGGAAACCCATAAAACTAAAAGTAAGAAACAAAAAACTAAAATAGAGGAAGGATAAGAAGTAAAACAAATAAAATTAAGTCAGGACCTTATAGATGAGTTTCCCAGATCACTGCCCAAATAAAAAAGAAATATAAACTTAAGGCCTAACATTGCTAAATTAGATGATTGACACAATGACATAGGAAATGTACTGGCTACTATGCAAAGCTATGAGTTATTTGTCTTGCATCATAATAGAATATCAACACATGAGCCAATTTGTAACCCATGAAAATTAAAATTTGGGAAACTAGTAGTGCCAATATTTATTGTAAATGTTGATCTTATAAAAAATTTAGCAAAGCATTACAACATGAAGCGCAAGGATATATGCAATTTAGTCCCTATCATAAATGCCAAATTTGACACAACCTCTATTATAATGCCAAAAAGATTTACTTGCTTTATGTCATGGGCTGAAAGGTTTTGGATGACTTATTAAAAGAATTATAAAACCATTCAAGAACATAAAATAGTAAGGGAGAGGTTGAATGAGAAGACTTAAGATGCTCTTTGGTGATGCTCTTCCTCATATAGTTGATTAACAAAGACTTGGATTATCCTACACAACTTTTGATAAATCCTCCTTTTATTGAACAGGTTAATGCACTATCTTTATGTAATGAGACAAAAAGTGTAGCCATAATTAAATGTTTTAATGGATTATTATTTAGTTCAAGACTATTTAGATACTTGTGTAATATGATGAAGAAATTATCAATGTAATAAGTATTTTCAATTCATAACTTTTTCATTCATGTTGTTTGAAAAAAAGGTAAATAGGTGAATGCCTTCTTTATATATTGCATAAAAACATTGTATGTGACATTTTAGTTTAATGACTTACTTGGGGTTGTTATAAAATTGGTTGGACAAACCATAATTTATTTATTCAACAAATTATGAGAAGAAGATTTGAGTCTAATTGAATAAGTATTCATCTATTTATTTAATTCAGGAGAGAATTTTAGGGAAATGGTTTGAATTAATTAAATAATATTATTTATTCAACAAAGGTTGGAATATAAAAGGAAAAATGTTGAGCGAGTTAAATCAATAGAATAAAAAAGAATATTTGTTTGATTAATGTTAAAATAATTGTTAGACTAGTTAATTATGTAGTAAAAAAATATCTAATTAATATTAGAAGTCGATTGCTTGAGTTAATTGTAGAGATCAAAGTCCCGTGGTACGTCCAAATTACGTTGGACGTACCATGGGACGTTGATCTCCCCTTATTCTTCGACTTAGAATGGCCATGCTTCTTTTCATTCTTGCATATTTCTTTTGGTCTTTCTCGAACACTCAAAGCCTCTTTGGCATTCGGAGAGACGTTCCTTCTCATCTCCTTAGAAAGTAGAGAACCAACAACATCCTCCATCTTCAAGACAACTGAAGTGCTCCCTATGGCCATGACAAGGATTTCCCATGAGTCTGACAACAAACATACCAATATTTGTAACCTTTCTTCTTCATCCATTGACACCCAAATAGAGGTCAACTGAGTCACCAACATGTTAAAAATTTCTAGATGCTCATATTTTTGTCCACCTTCTTTCATTCTCAAGGAATACAATTTCTTCCTCAAGAAAATCTTGTTCACAAGTGATTTCTCTTGATAGATCTCACTTAGCTTCTTCCAAAGCTTCTTCGCAGTAGACTCTTTATGCAGATTAATGAGAATTGAGTCTACAAGACACAATCTTATGAGACCTTTAGCTTTTCTATCCATCACATTATATTGTACTACTTAATTCAGATCTACAAGCCTCAACATATTCTCATCCACCACATCCCATAGATCCCGATCAATCAATAGATCTTCCATCTTCAGCTTCCACATCTCAAAGTTTATGCCATAAAACTTCTCTACATCAATCCTCCATGACATGTTTTCCATCTTAACAATCCTGCAACATAGAAATGAAATAATCTTCACAAGCTCGCTCTCAAACCTTGATTAGGTCAAAAAACCCTGTACTAAACAAATAGAACCAAAAATAGTCAGGCTCTCATACCACTTGTAAGGAAGCAAATGTATTTGGAAACACTTTCTACAATAATCTTGAGGGGATGATTACACAAATTTCAACTTAAGTATTAGAAGAATCTCAAGAAATATAGAAAAACATAAATGAATAACCATAAACACATAACACAATGATTATCATGGAGAAAACCCTTACAAGAGAAAAACCCCACACTCTAAAACCTGTATAATGTATTATCAAATTAGCAATGATTACAACACACTTGTAATGAAAGTTCTTACAAGAGCATCACCTCAACTCAACCTTGAAAGGACTTCCTCTAGCACTCAGCCTTGCATTCAAAACTCCATGATCAATCTCCTCTCCAAGCCCTCATTATATAGGCATTTTACAACTTTGAAACCACTTGTGGTTTTACAAAACCATGGGAAAAACCTCCATGCCACATATTGCCCTTTTTTTACATTTGTATTTCCAATATAGGAAAAGAACCAGGTTAAAATAGTATTCCCGTCCAAAACTTTGTCCTCTAGTGTAGACCATCATAAAAGACACAAAATGAGTCATCTAATTTCTAAAAAAGGCCCTCCTATATTCTACTATGGACATGGCTTCTTTTGACAACTCATACACCTTTTTCCAATGTAAAAACAAGTGGAAAACTACCAACAATTTTTTAAAGAATTATATGGAAAAATCTTGCAAGGTTGAGACACCTGTTTCTCAACAAAGAAGTTTTCCAATGAAATTATGTTCAAGTAAGCATATATCATTCTCTGGGAACTCAATTAATTAACAAGTGAATTTTGTAATTGGGATTTTTTTTCCTATATAACAATAACTACAAGGATGGAGACCCCTAGTGAAACAAAAGGGAATGAAGGAAGAAAGGGGAAACCCATAAAACTAAAAGTAAGAAACAAAAAACTAAAATAGAGGAAGGATAAGAAGTAAAAAAAATAAAATTAAGTCAGGACCTTATAGACGAGTTTCCCAGATCACTGCCCAAATAAAAAAGAAATATAAACTTAAGGCCTAACATTGCTAAATTAGATGATTGACATAATGACATAGGAGATGTACTGGCTACTATGCAAAGCTATGAGTTATTTGTCTTGCATCATAATAGAATATCAACACATGAGCCAATTTGTAACCCATGAAAATTAAAATTTGGGAAACTAGTAGTGCCAATATTTATTGTAAATGTTGATCTTATAAAAAATTTAGCAAAGCATTACAACATGAAGTGCAAGGATATATGCAATTTAGTCCCTATCATAAATGCCAAATTTGACACAACCTCTATTATAATGCCAAAAAGATTTACTTGCTTTATGTCATGGGCTGAAAGGTTTTGGATGACTTATTAAAAGAATTATAAAACCATTCAAGAACATAAAATAGTAAGGGAGAGGTTGAATGAGAAGACTTAAGATGCTCTTTGGTGATGCTCTTCCTCATATAGTTGATTAACAAAGACTTGGATTATCCTACACAACTTTTGATAAATCCTCCTTTTATTGAACAGGTTAATGCACTATCTTTATGTAATGAGACAAAAAGTGTAGCCATAATTAAATGTTTTAATGGATTATTATTTAGTTCAAGACTATTTAGATACTTGTGTAATATGATGAAGAAATTATCAATGTAATAAGTATTTTCAATTCATAACTTTTTCATTCATGTTGTTTGAAAAAAAGGTAAATAGGTGAATGCCTTCTTTATATATTGCATAAAAACATTGTATGTGACATTTTAGTTTAATGACTTACTTGGGGTTGTTATAAAATTGGTTGGACAAACCATAATTTATTTATTCAACAAATTATGAGAAGAAGATTTGAGTCTAATTGAATAAGTATTCATCTATTTATTTAATTCAGGAGAGAATTTTAGGGAAATGGTTTGAATTAATTAAATAATATTATTTATTCAATAAAGGTGGGAATATAAAAGGAAAAATGTTGAGCGAGTTAAATCAATAGAATAAAAAAGAATATTTGTTTGATTAATGTTAAAATAATTGTTAGACTAGTTAATTATGTAGTAAAAAAATATCTAATTAATATTAGAAGTCGATTGCTTGAGTTAATTGTATAAATCTTATTTATGTAAATAAAGCCAATGGATCAACCTAGTGTGAAAAAAATAGAAATGGGAGAGAATATTTTAGGTGTCTATAATATGTATATATGCTCAAACATGATATTAGATTGATATGTAGGGAATATTTTCATAGCATATGAAATTGTGATATTGTTGGAGTAGTATTGGGGTGGGTGACCTCCTGAGAAGTCTCAATGCTTCACCTCTATGAGCACCACCTAGATGTAATGAGTGGTAAGTGTTCCATTGATTCTCATGAGAGATGGGTTCTAGTGAAACACTACTTGTGAAACATGGCTCAATAAATTTGACTCAAAAAATACATAGTTGAATCTTGATAGCAATATCACAATGATATTAGATTCCTAATATTTACTTATTTATAAATTATTTTAAAAATACCTAACTTTTTAGCCTGTACTGAAATAATCTTTGCACTTGAAATGTGATTTCTAGTATTACAGTGCTATAGATAATATCACTCCATAAAAAGCATGAATTCAAGACATATTTAATGGGAAATTTTAATAATGTTAAATTTTTTTACTACCTCATTTTAAACTTTGACATCTTATACACTAAACATCCCTTTTGTTAATTTAATAATATGTTAGGAATCTTGTCTTAGTTTTAGGGGCTATTATTGATGATCATTTTTCATTTCTGTTACAACTATGATATGTTGTAATGCGATATTAAAAATTTAAATTTTGGGACAATAAGGTTGCTTTGGAAGTATCTTATTTGCAATATAGTAGTGGCCCAACACTTTACATACTATTGTTCATGTACTACCATGTGTTGTCACCACATAAGCTTCTAATCCACTTGTGTATCATCATCATCATAACGACATTGTTCATTCTAGATACTGCGCTCACGAATCTCCATGACATAGAAGATATGGCTAATCTCCTAAGCCACGTAGCTAGTCTTCGATCTTTCAACATGAGTATGGCATTCATCAAATTGCATTTTAGAAAGTACTTCCAAATATACCTTGTTATATCTCTTACTAACACAACTCTTAGTAATCAAAAGAAAGAAAATGATGGACACCATAACATGTTGGTAGCCTTTTCAAGATAGCTAGAATATCCCAATCTCTACACAACAATATGACTAATTTTATATTGTTTGTTAGCATTCATATTAACTTTGTGAAATATAATACCATTATATCTACCTTTATATAACCTAAACTAATATATTATATATTTCAATATGAAAGCGAACCATTTATCATGAAAATTAGTAATAAATTAATGCTACAAATAAAATGTAGCAATCTCTCTTTAACTATTTTCCTCAATTTAACTATGAAATCAAACCTTTAACTTTATAACGACGCCAACAATACCCTATATTCCCCAACAAACATGATAGGATTTACGACCCACCCATCAGCCTTGTTTTTAGCTTATTCTTTTTCCAAATTTTCCATTGGTTGTCGGCACGGATTGATGCTCTGCTATATAAACAGCAGTATTGAGGTAATACGTCAAATCAAATTTAAATTGTCCTCGCGTTTACTAAATTGATTTTTGACGCTGACATGGTAGTCGTTCGATAGCGCTATCAAATGAATAACTCTCTTGTCTAATATTTTTCCATTCATTAGTGTTTCTTTGTTATTAAGGAACCAAGGCAAGCTTTGTAAAGCATTCTTTGACTTCGAAAGCAGAATTCCGAACCAGTAGTTACGCTATCCGGAAAGTTGAATAGCTTTTCAGGTGGTAATCATTTTTTTCTAACCAGGTTGATAGTCTTCACGCCATTAGAACATTAATTCGATAGCGTCAACTATCAAATACTAATTTTGACTTTGTTGCCAAGAAGGTGGTGTCGAGCACCTTTAGAACCTTCTCAATTTTTTGGACCAGCGCTCTATGTGCTATGAGGAATGAGTTTGAAATGTTTGAAATGTATGAGCTATAAGCTAGACATTTATAATGTATGAGCTATGCAGTTTCATTTTTTCAATAATAGTTTCTTGTTTTTTTCCTAATATAGAAGTTTTAGGCTCTTTTAGTTTTAGGAAAAGTTGTTGAGTTAGTGCTAAGTCATTGTAAGATTTCAATTTTATCTTATTTTTTACTTTAGAGGATAAACTTTCTTAAATCTGAATATATGAAGATATTTGATCCTGTTTAGTGAGTCGTCTCCTAAATTATAGTTAAACTAGATAATCAATTATGTCGTAGAAAAAATTATACTACCTAATAATATATATTATGTATTTTTTAATTTTAATTCTCTTTATTTATATTTTGATCAATAATATAGACATCATAGTATCTTTTACTATCAATCTTCTGCAATATATTTAATTGCTCAAAATTTTATATATCATACTTATTAAACTAATTCTGATAAAAAATTAATATTCATATTGCATAAGGTAAATATTTAATTTATTTTATATAAAAAATTAAAGTTAACCATCTTGTAAGGTTTTATTTATTACTTCCCACACTCCTACAGTTAATATAATTTTATTTAAAGAGAAAACATCAAATTTTAAATATATGAACTTTTTGAAAATTTTTAAAACATGTAATGTGCATTTTAAGGTTACAAAAGTGGCATTGCTTGATGAGGAAAGAATTATTAATTTGTTTGGTATAAAATCAATGCACCTTTTATATTTTATTATTATAATCTTTTTTAATGTATCATCATGTAGTTTTTAACAAGACAATAAATTTATATTTAGAACTATTTGTTTAAGTGTTTCAAACTTCAACAATGTAACAATCAATAGCATTTCCATACCTTATGTTTATAAAAATATAATAAATAGTTTTCCTACCTTTATTGCATAAAAATACATTTGACACTTATATTGAGGATTAACTTTAGCATTATTGAGTTGTATTTTTTACTTTATTGGAAATAAGACTAACAAAAACTTGATAACATTCATATGTCTATTACAATTAATCGTTTAACATTCTCGCATTGAAAATGAGAGATGATAAGTTTAACATAGATAAAACACTTTTACATAACTAATACTACATAATACAAACTATTTTGGCTAAGCCTAAATTGAAGGTATTTTATAAATAATCCAATAAAATCCTTAAATAAAATATCCATCAAAAAGGGTATAAATATGTTAAATATATTTCACTTCATAGTTTTATGAAAATAATAAACACTCATAAGATATTTTACTAGAGTCAATAGAAAAATATGTTCCATTTAAATATCCTTAATTAATTGAAGGTAACATAAAATATATATTATGATGAGATTGAATTCAAAAAATTTCTACATGTTCTGATTAGTTAAAGTGGAATAGGACCCAAACCTTTATAAACTAGCTAATTGGTAAATGAAAAGGGTCTCTCAAGAAGTGAGAAAACCGATCAAAAGACTAGCAAAAAAAAGCCAAAACAGAACTAGACCAAGCGAAAGATAGATAAAATCAAAATGAAGACAAAAAACAACCCCCAATAGTCAAGAACAAATGGCCGACAAGTTGAAGATCTTAACAAACTTCCAATCTTGATTTATTTCTCTCAATTGTTAAAGAAAAGAAACTCTTTCTATATCATTATCGAAAATAAGAGAACATATCATTATCAATAAACGACTCCGAAACTCACAAGTAACAACTTGCACTCTTTTTCTTTTGGCACAATAGTGTTTGAGTTCCTCTCAGAAGACTGGCATAGAATCCATCATCTTGCACACCATATCTCTAATATAAGCAACCACCTTATCTAGGTTTCTTCTAAACTCCTATGGGTTACTCTAAATAGCAAAAATAGCACATAAAATATTTCCTCCCTTTCATCTTCCGAAGCCATCTTGACAATAGAGCCTTTACCTCAACATCTAAATTGTCCCATCTACATGTTAGGTCGTGGAAAATAATAAAATATAAAGTTTGGAGCACTTGAATTTTTCTATACATTGTTTACCTCTATAGTTATGTTAGGAGCATTTTGTTTTTCTCCCCTAAAGGCTTCTAATATGAAGGAAACATTCCGGTGAATAGTCTAAAATGCAAACATGACATCAAGACATCCTGGATCTGTTAGGGTTTAAACAGTAGCTTCAATTTTAGTTCTGTTTTGCTATACCATCCCTAGGTTATTATCCTGCATATCTTGTTAGGTATATGTCATCGTAGTGATGACATCAGACTTATGAATACAGTTATGTTCAATTATAAAAGCACCTCAATACTTACTCCGAAATGCACAGATTTGCTTGGTTAATCTACATTCGACTATCGATTGGGTGGTTTACATTTTCCTCCAGAGCAATATGTCTCAGTTTCCATTAAAAAGATGGTCTTACTCATTAATTCCGTGTATTACTTTGGCGTTATGTATTTGTGTTGTATATGGCCAGCTTAGCCCAACATATTACACTACATCGTGTCCCAATCTGTTGCCCACTGTTAAGTCTGCAGTGAAAAAGGCTGTCGCCAAGGAGAACCGAATGGCGGCGTCTGTTCTGCGTCTTCACTTCCATGACTGCTTCGTCAATGTAATAACTTCAAGCTAGTTTCTCTTCATTTTTCATATATTGTTCCTCAATCTTAGGACTATAAGCCGTTCAGAAGATACTTTCTGCAAATTTTCGATTACGAAAAAATTCTCCAAGCATGCTGTTGAATTTTCTCAACCATTTTGATATATTTGAATCATAGATTTTGGTTGCAATATCTTTGAATTCTAATTATTTTTAGTTGTACTGCCATCGTGGTTTCTTATTTCAATGTTCTAGGACATACGTACCTTATTTTCTCGAGTTAAATTGAGAATTTCCACCTTATCTTTTAAAGCAATTGGATGTAGCCCAAGATGCTTTTGAGTTTTTAAAATTGCAAAATGAAATCTCTGTATTTCAAATGTTATAAGTTAAGAGCTCAATTGAATATGTTAAATGTGTTGAAATTTACTGATGGGCCTATAATCTGCAGGATTCGAAGTTTTAGTTCCCAATTTTGCAACCATGGTGTACTTTGCATTAGTTTTATTACTTCTATGTTTGTGCACAAATTTTTGAAGGGTGAGTTCCATATTTATTGTTAAATACATGTTGGTATTGCAGGGCTGCGACGGGTCTGTTCTTTTGGACGACTCTTCAACCATAAAAGGAGAAAAGAAAGCACAGCCCAATATTAATTCAGCTAAAGGATTCAATGTGATAGACACCATTAAATCTAAAGTGGAGGCAGTGTGCAGTGGAGTTGTGTCTTGTGCTGACATTTTGGCCATTGTCGCTCGTGATTCAGTTGTTGAAGTAATTCCTTATCCTACATCTAATGTGCTGAGAAATTTCAATACATTTAGATAAGTTTCCATGGTTAACTTGCTTAAAATAACACTTATAATTTTTTATTGTAAGATGGGAGGGCCAACATGGACAGTGCAGCTTGGAAGGAGAGATTCAAGAACTGCAAGTCTCAGAGCTGCAAATAGCAGTATTCCTCCCCCCACTTCAAATTTCAGCCGACTCGTCTCATCTTTTAGGGCTCAAGGTCTTTCTGCTAAGGATATGATTGTTCTTTCGGGTAATTCATGCTCGTCTCCTGATAAGTGTTCCACCATAATTGTTGTCTTCAAACTATTGACCCTGACTTTCGTTTTATCGATTTTATTTTCTCAGGTTCCCATACTATTGGTCAATCTCGGTGCACTTCTTTTAGAGCTCGAATCTACAATGAATCGAATATTGACACTGCATTTTCCGCTTCTCTGAAATCAAAGTGCCCAAAGAAAGGTGGTGATAACAAGATTTCGCCGTTGGATCTGGGGACTCCCACCACTTTTGACAACGAGTACTACAAAAATCTCTTAAGTCAGAAAGGAGTTTTACACTCTGATCAGCAGCTTTTTGGTAACTGTTCTGCTAATTCTCTAGTTACTCTCTACAGTACCAATCAGTACATCTTCTTCAATGACTTCGCAGCTGCCATGGTAAAAATGGGAAACATCAAGCCTCTCACTGGTAGTCAAGGAGAGATCCGAAAGAATTGCAGGAAACCCAACTGATAGCCACAACAAATCGATGTTTTCATTGCTAAATATATTTACATGTCTTTAGCTGTCTATCTATCTATATATAGACTGGTTTTAAAAATCTATCTATATAATAAAATATAATAAGTCATTGACTGCAGTCGCTGATTGCTAGTCATGAAAACCAGGATATGCACCACAATGTTATATACGATGGCTTATTGACACTTATATGTATAAGACTCAGTATATATCGATGTAAGACAGATCATTTCTACCCCTACCTATCACCAAAAGAGGAGTGTTGATATCATAACATTGTTTAGCATATGGAGTATTTGTATTACGAAGCTATTATCGACTATTATGAATTATATGGTGTGAGCAGTATGCATATTTTTTACTATATCAACTCAATTATGAAAGCATCATTCAACATTTACACCTAATAAGTGCTTTTAAAATAGTACTAATATTCATCAATTTTATTTGTAAATAACTAATTAAAACTTAATGAATATGTTATGAAGAAAAACAGTGATTTCAATAATATTGTGTTGAGAAGATACAATTACTATAACTATGTAATTTTATATTTTTAATAATATCAAAACAAATTGCTTCAAACATTTATATGGAACAACAATAAAATTAGGGATAGAAATCATAGCTCACATAAAAGACAATGCTAATAAATAGCATTCAAGGATTTAGTTTTTGTTTTAATCTAGTTTTAAATTTCACTCAAATGAAAATGAGGTGATATTATCAATTAATAAATAGACATAAATTGTGAGGTCACAATTGCTAACATAATAGTTGATAATTCATTATTTGTTATGGTAGTTTTGGATGTTATACAGCTGCTCCAATTGTATATCTTCGTATATATGTATATTTCCTATCGCTTGATAAAATATCAAAGTATTCTACCCTGTTCTCTTCGTCATATGAGACCAAAGAATAAATATTCTAAAATTGATGCTAGGTCTATCGAGAATCGATGGAAGGGTGTGAGAAGAAATCAAAGCTTGGCAATTGAAGGCATAAGAAAAGTCACGTGAGCAGAACATTTCTATTGCTCTTTTATTTGCATAGTAGATGGGTAACTATTTTTTAAATACTCTAGTTGCTCAAAGATGGGCCTGCTACATTCCGAATAATGAATACCCATTGAATGGTGAACGAGTTTTTAAAACTTGTGTATGGGATATGCCGCATTGGAGGAGTGCTTGTTTGTTCATATGCAAGACTTTTTAAAAGTGAGAATCGTTACTTATACCTCTTCTGCAAGTACATAATTGATATCCAACATACTCATAACATGAATTTTCTTGATTAATTACCTAGGTATGTAGTTCTTTTTTATCAAATAATGTGTCTGTAGTGAAGGGTAAAGGGGAAAGAACGAAAATTGATTGCAAAAGCACATACCACAGGTATGAAAGGCGTGTCGAATACTACAAATCTAAGATATTTTAAATAGAAAATATGCATATCAGTGGCGGATTCGAATCTAAAGGCATTGTATTCTTGTGAACAAGAAGGCTGCAATAAGCAAGGGCATCGGCAAGCCACATGTCGTCTCTGTCAGGTCGCCCGTCCGTCATTGTACAGGCCATAAGTTTGTGTGCATTAACAATTAATTTTGAAATCTTAAAGCTTCTATTATTCTGTAATCGCCTTATAAACTCTTTAGTCAAGTGTACTAGCGAAGTAATTATTTTTTATTATTGATACATTGAGAGACACATTTGACACACATTTCTACTGGTTTGTGTAATTATTTTTAAAATTATTTTGGGGGTAAATGGTTCTCTTATATGTACTTTATATCCACTAATTAGGAACAATAGAAAGTGAAGGAAGATCAAGTATATTTGATGAAGAATTCGGAACCTCTATCTCATCTAAAGTTAGAAGAGATGCCAAAGAATCAAATTTTTGGATAATATCATAATCGTAGGGTATATTATTGAAGGATGAAAATAGGCACACTACAGTACAAAAGAGGTTCATTGAGGATTTCTTGAGAATCCAAATCTCTGTATAACTTCCAAATGTTATTCCAAACAACATAGGGAGAATTAAAATCACTAATCAAAGTCAAAAGGTTATCAGGGACATGCACAAAAATGACTCCTAGAACATGACCTCTCTTGAAATTATAGGAAAACAACGTACTTGGTGTGCTTGGAAAATGAACTACATCATACAAAAGTGGAAATAAATGATGCCATTTGGAATGAAAGATAATAACATCACACCAATTTTTGTACTTCCCCTCTTAAAAATAATCAAATATGGATGAAAAAATATCATTTATAATTATAATGATTCATGTAAGAAAAAAAAAATCTAAGATATAAGCATCACACATAATGATAAAATATTTCACAATTATAAAATATAGCCAATGATTCTAAAGTGAAAGAAAAAACCTATTTTTTTCATGAAGGTGGTAAGTAAAATATATGGACCTACAAAGGTCATTATGACCGATAGAGATAAAATAATGCAGAAGCATCATGTTCTTCGTAGATTTTGGTTTCAAATTTTTTTCTTCAGTTTGGTGCTTATTTTTATAGCTTCAATTGGATTTCAACTTCCTGTCAATGCAGGAATAGGATTGTATGTTTTCACAATATGTTGGAAACTCTCCATGTGAAATTCATTCCAATGCATAGACAGAAGTCAAATAGATTCATGTTGGAAGTTTTATAATTAGGGATAGTTTTAATATGGGTGTTTGTAGTTAGGTGGTTCTAGAACTTACCATTTTTCCTACATGATTTGGTGATCATTTTGTATTCATAGGTTGGCTGGATGGGGGTTCGTTATGCATCAAAAGATCAAAAATTTGTTAATCCTAAGAGAACACTAATGGTGAGGGAAGTAAAGGTCCACGGTGGAACACAAGGAATTTGTGTTGTGAAGACACATCAAGTGGGCATTGGTTTCTATGAGTCATTTTTTTAGGTGTGTGAATACTAATTCCTTTAGAATCAAAATATCATAGCATGGTCGGATGCCATTGAGTAGTCTTAAAAAGGGAGTCTATTGACTGATGAAGGAAACAACATAGAGGAAGTAGAGGAACCCCAAATCAATGAGCTGTGGAAGATTGAGAGATTGATAAGGAAAATCATGAGTGTAGGCTCCAACCCCAAAGTGGAGACTTCTACATATTCTAGAAGTCTTAATGGAGATGAACTCCTAGACTAGATTCATGAACTTGACCAATATTTTAAATTTGAAGGAGTGGTAGAAGAGAAGAGAGTGAAATTTTTTGGTACCTAATTAAAGGGTCGTACTGCTATGTGGAGGGACATTGTCCAAAATGAGAGAAGAAAGAAGAATAAAGACAAGATTTACTCTTGGTATTGGATGGTTGCAAAATTCAAGGTCAAATTCCTTCTAAGAGATTATCAAATAAATCTCTTTAAGATATTATATAATCTCAAACAAAAAAGACATGATATTCAAATATTACATCAAAGAGTTCTATAAGTTAGTGATTCGGTCTTGCCATAGTGAGCAAGATATGGAAAAAATGGATAGATATATGAATGGTCTGAAGTATAGTTTACAAGATGAATTATTATTTGTATCCCCTAGAAGCCTTAAGGAGGCTTACCAACTTGTCTTTAAGGTCTAAAAGAAACTACATCAAAAGAAAAGTTAGAAAGAGACCTAAAAAGAGCAAGAGGATTTAGAGGAAGGGGACAATTTTTTTGTAGAAGATAGAAATATCAAGGGGAATAAGATATAAGTTCTAGTGGTGAAACCAATGGTACTAGAGGAGGTTATCAAAACAAAGGGGGTAGATCTTATGGAAGAGGGTTTTCTCAAGGTGAAGGTAGAGGGTTTACAAGAAAATGTCTTAAATGCAATCAATATGATTACAAGAGTTGGGAGTTCTCTGAATTGTTTCAAGGAAGAAAATTAAAGTTTTAGAGAAGTAATCAATTTTTTTATGTTGAACAAGAAAATGTAGGGTCACCTATTCATTAGAAGGAGGAACTAGAATTGGGTGAATCATTTCTACTAAAGAGTTATTGTTGAAGCCTCAAAATGAGATTCAATAACCGATCTAGAGTAGAGCCTTATTCAAAACCAAATGTAAGTCTAAAAGTAAAGTTTTTAAACTCATCATATATAGTGGTAGTATAGACACTATTGTGGAAATAAAGATGGTAGATATGTTAGGCCTTACAAGAATTAAACATCCCTCCCCATATAAGGTTTCATAGTTACAAAAATGACATCAATTTCTAGCTAATAAACAAGCATATGTTTATTTCCAAATTGGAAGTTACAAAGATAATGTATTATGTGATGTAATGCCCATGGATGTGAACCATATATTTATTGGAAGAACATGGAGATTTAATAGGAATGAAATACATGATAGAAGGGAGAACATCTATCGAATTGAGAAGAATTGAGTGAAGCATACATTGGTTTCCATAAAGGAGAAAGAAGAGGACAAAAATAGCAGTAGCAGTAGTAAGGTAATGTTGATCAGTGGTAAGGAGTTTGTGCAAGACATGAATAATGATGAAATAGTAGGGTATTTCCATGGTCATGGTATGACAAAAAGTGGTAATGTTAAAAAGAGGTCCTGATTGATAGACTCTTTGAAAAACAATTATAACTTTCTGAATAGAGGTAAAATGGATTCACCTCTATTTGAATGTAAAGGGGGAAATATGAGACCTATTCTCAAACCCAAATTCCCAAAGAAGAGATCCAATTTGATCAACCAAGAGATTAATACACAATCGAATCAATTTATGGAGAATATGGAAGAAAGAGAAAGTAAATCCAATATTTCCCTATAAAAGGAATTTGTGCTTATAATATGTAATAATTGAAATACAAGTACTAACCTCAAATTAGAGTAGATCTAGAAAATGTTGAATTCTGTTGTCTGTGTGCAATTTTGAGAAAATCTGAAACCTGTCTTAGATTGGAAATGTCGAGACAGAGAAAACCCAGAAATCTTTCTTCAAGATGGCTCAGCTTGGGTTTGACCCTCATAAAAGGTCAAATACCACATTCTTTATTTGAAGTCCGATTCAAATTCTATTCGCAGATCCTGAAAGTTGGCCAAAAAGTGTATCCAAATTCTCTCTCAAATCTGAAACTCCACACCTGTACCTGCAATAAAATGGGGGTTTTTTTTGTATGGGGGGTTTGCCTTGGTCAAACCCCAATTTAGGAATTAACCTTGAAATTGAATTGAAAATGTATTGTGCATAAACAAAGTAATTGAAACAAATCACCTCGCTTATGTTGAAGTCCTTGTAGAGGATTCAAATCCTCAAATCCACAAGTAGGAATGTTTCAATGGATGTAGGATGTCTCCAATCAATGGTATTTGATCTTCAACACCAATCTTGACTTGATCTTTGCATATGAGAAGGCTTGAATGAATGGAGAAGGATGGATCATCAAAGGGGGCTCCAAAGAGATTGAATCCTTCAATAGCTAACAATGGATCTCCTTGATGAATGGATGCTTGAACACTTGAATGCTTGAAGACTTGCTTGCACTTAAGAGCTTGATTGAAAAACTTGATGATAGCTCGCTTGGATGAGATGTGATATGAAAACTTGATGTGAAAATGAGAGAGGAAGGCCTCCTTTTATAGTGATCTAGGGAACACTCCTCTAGATGGGCCACCTTGGAGAATTAAATCCCAATTAGGTCCTAACCTTTAGAAAATATACCTAGATTAAATGAAATTAAAAGATTTACCATCTCGAAACCTGAAATTGCTGACCCAGAGGTGGGAAAATAAATTTCCCGAAAGCCTGAAGCCCAGAAATTAAAGATCTTGAAAATTTGGAGAAAGGGGTCAATGTCAAGGTTGACCCTGACCTAGTCAGGGTTGACCTAAGACCTTGACCTAGTTAGGGTCGATCTAAGACATTGACCCTGATCCTAAGTTGACTCAGGATCAAGTCAAGAGGTCCCAGGGATGTCCAAAAACCTAAAAAATGATGCCAAAATAGGATAGAATGTCAGGAATAGACATAAAATCCTATGATTACCGAGATGAAGTCTAGGAGGATCCATTTCTAAATCCAACTTAGAAAATCGAGCCATGGAAGAGATAAATTCAGGAGAATCCTTAGGATCCTAACCCTAATTTCACCTAGAATGAAGAAATCAAGTGTGGGGAAGACGTGGAAAGCGGGGAGAAAATCTAAATACATGCAAAGACCTGATAAAGGTGCTTAACATGACCCCAAACCACCTACTCGGAGGGCTAAATGCTCTTATCATGGAAGTGCTTCCATTTTAAGATGATACACTTTCAAACAATATAACATTTTTTAAATTTGAAATATACACCACATTCTATGCTTCACCTAATTCAATTATAATAAATAATTATTTCAATTTGATGAAGTTTAGACTAAGTTAAGGTGGTTAGACACAATATTTTTTATATTTAGGAAAATTTGTAAAAGAAAAATCATAATTAATTATTTACTTTGAAAAAAAATACCAAAAAATATACATCACATCTGGACACGAGTCTACTACTTTTATCTAGAATCTCATAAAAAAGATATTATCATTTGATTTTGTTTAATGTGGTCAGACATACACCTACTTGTTATCTTTCTAGTCCTGATTGATAGACTTATTGAAAAATAGCTATAACTTTCAAACTATATTACATTTTCAAAATCCAAAACATGTGCCACATTCTATGATTTTTCTACTTCAAGAAAAATAAAAAAAAAGTTTTCAATTTGCTAAAGTTTAGACTAAGTTAACATTGTCAGATATGAGAGTTTTTGTGTTCTAGAAAAGTTGTAGAAGAAAAATCATAGTTAATTATTTACTTGGAAATAAATTACAAAAAAATACATGTTACATTTGGACATGAGTCTACTACTCATATCTAGAATCTTGTAAAAACAATTATCATTTGATTGTGTTTAATGTGGTCAAATATACACCTACTTATTTTTTCTTGAAATTTTTGTACTACTATATTGAAATTTGAAATTTTCAACATATAGAATGATTGTTTTTCAAAAAAGGCCTAGTATCTTAGAAACTAAATTCAATTTTCTACAGAATCTCTTCTTACATATTTTGATATAATAATTATAACTTGTTCAATTTTTTATGTCAACTTGCCTAAACCTAATTTTTGAAATTTTCATTGCCACTTAAGGGCCTAGTTTGGCATACCATGATCCTACACATACCTAGTATTTTATTTAGTTCTCAAGCTTATATTTTTGTTTACTTCTATAAAAATTGAGGATTTACCTCTTTAAATTAAATATATTTTGAATGAATACATGTAACTTGTTGCATTTGATTTACCTAGTGAGTTGCCTCCTATATGAAGTATTTGTCACCCTATGGATTTAATTACTAGAGAGCATTCCAAACATGGTTGACTATAGGTTGAGTCGTATGGAAAATGAAGAGATTAAGAAGGAAGTGGAGGACCTTTTAAAGAAGGGTTTGATAAGGGAAACCCTATGTCCTTGTCCTATTCCCATAGTACATATGCCAAAGAAAGGAAGGAAATGATATATGTGTACTAATTCAATGGAAATTAATATGACTACTATAAGATATAGGTTTCCCATTCCTAGAATAGAAGATCTAATGGATTGTTTAAGTGGATCTATACGTTTATCTAAAATAGATTTGAAAGTTGGCTACCACCAAATCAAAATCAAATAGGAGGACTAATGGAAGATATCCTTTAAGACTCATGATATTTTATATGAATGATTAGTTATGCCTTTTGGTTTGTCCAATGCATCCAACACTTTTGTGAGACTTATGCACAAGGTCTTAAAACCTTTCCTAGGAAAATTTGTTATTGTATTTTTGGATGATATTTTGGTGTTTATCAGGTCTATGGAGGAGCACTTGGAAAGATTAAGGTAGGTATTGAGGTGTTTATTTATTGTGACCATGATGCTCCTGCATTAGACTTTCCTAGCAGGAAGAATCATGAGCTCCCACTCATAAAATCTATCATATGGGGTAAAAGCATGATAGCATATTGCACTTTAGTCTAAATGATGAAACTCAACCGAGTATCATTCATGAGAGTCCATGTAGGCACCACGTGGTGCCTATTGGCATCTATGTCACATGTACTTTTTGGTTGAGTGGGTTTCAATCGACTCCCACTCAACTGAATCATACCAGGTATTATAAATACCCGAAAATTCCCTTTAAGTCCCTCATTAGTTTGCACATGTTTTGAGTCCTCCTAGACCTCAGTTGAGTAGGATCCTACTCGGCTGAGTCATACTTGGTTGAACCATCTGATGTGGCTTGTCATGTGGTAGCCAAACCCCCAAAATATGCTACCTCAATACCTACCTCAATTTCTCCAAGTAGTATCCATCACATCATTTAAGGGGCTACCCAAACCCATGTTTCCTTACCACCTATCACCATGTTAACCCTTTTCTTTGGTACTCTTTCTCAGTAGTTGGGATACTCTTAGGAGATTCTACTAGCATATTCTCATGTCAGTTTATTCCTTATCATTCCATTACTCCATACATCTTATGACATGTAACATTCCATTGTTACTACTTTCCTCATGCTGACATTCTTCTAGTGTATATTCTTCTGGGCATTCCACCTCTACTACTCATAACGTTCCAATTGGTTCTCACAAAATTCTTCTATTTTTATAGTTACCTTCTCTTCATGAGTGCTTCTTAATGGTAACATGTTAAAAGTTTGTATTTATTTCACTTCATGTATTTTATTTTATTTTTTTCATTCACTAAGGCAGTAACAAGGATGTCAAAAACCACTCATTTGGTGGGTATGAGATTATGATTTGATAGATTCCTATTATTTCCATCATTTTCCTTGTACTTTCACATGTGGACATTTTCAAATATAATTCTCCTATTTTAAATTTGATCTTTCCAAGAATAGAAAACGCCACACTCTTTTCATTAAAACCATTCTCTAAGCATTAAACTTATTTTCACTATTTGAGTCATCCTAGAAAATATTTGGAGCCCTCATGGGGTTTCCTCAATTTGGCAAGAGTCTACTGGTGTTAAGGAAATGAAATCTAATGCTATAGTATGAGAATTTTTTAAAAGGGATAGATGGCATGTATTTTTCAATCACCTCTATGGATAGGATGATCATGTGGTATTTAAATTTTCAACATGGCTTAATAGTGATGAAGATGTAGTTATAATTAAAGGGAAGTCTTTTATAGTAAGTGAAGAAATTATGGTTGAGGTCACAAGGATTCCTCAGACAAGTGAAACATATTTTCCAAAATATGAAAATCATAAAAATAATGTCAAGCTATATACTCAACAATTTCTAGACCAGGGAGAAGTTATACTAACAACCCCAAATTAGGGAACTTTAAGGGCTTCTCTCATAGATCATTGGTCAAACATCACCAAAGAAATAATTCAATACATTACAAGCGAAGATTGGTATGTATATTTTTTTTACCACAATTTCAAATTATTATGTCATCTTCGACATAATGATTTGGTCAATATTTTCTTCTACCTTTTCCAATCAATTAAAAGAATGTGTTTTAAATTTCATGAAGGCCATAGGAATCTGTTAGCACATCATGGGGTAATTAAATTAATTGTTATGGAGGGATTATAAAATAGTACTTCTCTAATTTCATGGGTCATTTTCGTAGGATAATAATTTTCCTAGGCTCTTGAAGATGACTTAGAGGATCATGGAGCTGGGACTACTGACAATAAACCTAATGTAGAAAACCTAACATTTGACAATATAAATGTGAAGGGTGATGCCAAAAAAATGTTAATCAATACATTGGGATCTATGAGTATGAAGGAGGATTTTAAGTTACATGAAAAAATAGAGTTATCAAAGGAGAATTAATCACTGGTACAAATACTCCCCCACTATAGAGCTCCTATAACACTAGGTCCAAAAGAAAATATGAATAATAAACTTCCAGGCTACAAGACTTAACTAACACTACATGCATAACAATGTAGGAACCCCCTAAATTTAAATTATATATGTGAATTGGGTTGGGGAAAAAATGTAGAAAAAAATATATGAGGTTGAAGTGGCAACAAAACAAGGATAGATAGGGAAGAACTAAAAATATACAATCAAAGGATGAGATATAAGGTCAATCTCATGACACTACAAGCAATGATAAACTTGTTGAATGGAGTAAAAATATAACCACAGGTACTCCATTATCTTACTCTCCACTTAGAAATGTAGATGAACTAATGACCCAAAAATATGGCCTCAACCTGAAAGAAATCATTGAAAAAATTATGAACCCTCTGGTGTTACGAGAAACGCTTTTTGTTAGAAAAGATGACCCTACAATTTAGATCATAAAGGATGAGCAGGAAGAACAAGTGGTCACACATAAAATTCAACCAAATCCTCCTCAAATTAATAAAATAGATCCTTTGAGCATAAGAACTTGATTCTTCACCATGATAAATTAGTCCAAGGAGTAGACCCTAGGTAGGGATAACATCCCTAAATATACAAGGGTTTTTACCAATGAGTTTCAGGATAATATACAAGATGAATATGAGGATTTTGATGATGGTTCAAAAGTTGAAGAGGAATATTCCACTCAAGAAATTAGGGAGATGAAAGGAAAAGTGCACTAGTTAGAGATTCAAGTAACACCTATTCAATAACAATTACAATAACTAAGTGAGAAATACTAGTGGAAAGTGGAGTAATTGAAAAAAGTAGGATTTGGGCCATTACCTAGAGATCATAAACTAGACATGAAAACCTATATCACATTAGAGGAGAATATACAAATAATGGTAGGATAAATTGATGCAGAGTGGTGAATAGTGTGGTGGTAAAGTTCTCTTCAAATGGTTATGGTTTGAGAGGTTTAGGCACTCCCTAGCCAACTAGCCTCTAGAGTTCCAAATAGAAAATACTTCACAAACTTCTTAAACACCTTCCCAATACCCAAGGTGAATGTATTAGGTCTAAACAAGATGGATTTAAAAGGTTTCAATTAGTTTTGGGTTCTCAACCAAAACCCAACACCCAAATTCCTCAAATAGTCTACTAGGCCTAATTGGTTTTGTAATAGGTCACCAACAATACAAATATGAGTTTCCTTATAAATTTTCCAAAGTACTAGAAAAAATAGTTGCATTTTCTAATACCCTTTTTATGATAATAAAAAATACCAAAATATAGACGTTGTTTTTTTTGGACAAACATATAAATCTTCAGACTATGTCCATGTTCCTAGCAAAAAATGGGATCATTTTGGAAAGACAGTGTGAGTTAAACTTACTCCCAAGCATGGATACTTTCAAAATTCTCTTGAAATAGTTCCAATGCAAGTAAAATTGAGTCAATTTGGTCATCATACCCCTTCAACTAAGAAACCCCCAACTTGGTCTGCAACAAGTGCTCAAGGCTAGGGCTTTCTCAATTTACAACCTCCAAGCACTTCTAGGCTTATCCAATGGTGGATTCTCCATTCATACACCATATAAAGACTATTCATGTCATAAAATATGCATCTCTTTTAAGTAGATTAGTGGTTTTTTCTCTCAATGAAGCAATTCCTTTAGAGTTCACTTCACAAACTTGGTGATCACCCTGTCAAATAAACTCTTATGTAGTGTATCATGTTAGGAAAATAATATAAAAGTAAAATATACATCATTACATGAGACTCAGTAAGAACATTCATGGAATGATGCCTTTACATTGAGATTTTGTCAAACTATTATTGAGAAACAAGTGACAAAATACAATCAGTCAAAACAAAAGGATTGAAAACTGAATCAAATAAATTTCATAGAATCTAAGATTATTTGAGATGATGATAATAATATTCTGAATCCACTAGAAATAACAATCTAACTTATAAGTACTCAAATCTTGTAAATAACATATAGAAATGATAAAAATTATGAGATTTCATTGCATTTTCTAAGACAATTCATACATTCTCCTTGTTTCTATCGTACAATGGTCTCTCTTTGCATTATATGGACTCCTATTACCTTCCCCAACCATATTTTGACTTTTGGATGGACTAGTTAAGCCTAAAATAATTTAAAACAACTTTCCCTCCTAATTGCTCTTAACCTTTGCAATTCAAATATTTGAATTTCTAGCTTACAAATTATTATTTATTTCATCAAATTAATTCCTCTAACTACATGGATTCAATCTCTAATTACTCCTAGGACCCAATTGACCCATCCTAATCAACTTAGATCCCATTTGGCACTATTGGCCACCCTCACATCATTTTTGTCCTAAGTGCTTATTAGGACTTCTAGGAGTTTTTACATTTAAATCAAATTATTTATTACAAATTTCTATTATAGGATTCAATATATCCCAATTAATATTCAATTATGCCTTTGATCCTCTATCTCCATTTGGTTCCAAGGTGAGCTTTGGTGTTTCCATAGGTGCTCCTACACCATACAAGTCACCTTCAAAGAAACTCTTGTCCCAAGAGTGAAGTGATGTTGTCTTCTTTCCACCCATTCTTCTAGATGGATGTCTGCAACCTTTAACCTACAACTTATCATCTCTCATGTACCTTTTACCTGCATTCAAAGTGTTAGAGACACAAAAAAAATTTGCGGTCTTCTCACCACCAATTATCAACTTTTTCTTTGTTGATTGTGGATAGTCACCATGGGACTTCCTTACTGAACTCTTCCCCTAAGTTTGAGGATCCAAATGACCCCTACAAATGTCTTTCATGAACATGCTAGTACCACCTTTCCTTGGTGACATCATAGGACACCAAAGTGTTCCTTTCATCACTCCTCTTTCATGCATCATCTTCTGCAAACCATAACTCTTGCACTCCTTAGTAGCCAATGTACTTTCCATCACCATTAATGAAGTCTTATGCTTCATACTTGAATCCTCAGATCCATTCTTCACCTACCCTTGAAAAGTAACATATTTATTTGCACAAAAGCATACAATTATTTCCCCTTCAATATCATTACCCAATAAAGTAAGGTGGAATTTATTACCATCCTTGTGCACAACATACACATTTGTTAAACAAAACTGCATTGTATTCCTAGAGGCTTTCCATGACCTTCCAAGAATAATATGACAACAACTCATTGGGATTATATCACACACAACCCTATCACTATATGCTCCAATTGAAAATTCCACAATAGCTTGCTCACTAAGAATAATGTTTTTCTCATCACTCACCCATGATGCCTTGCATGGTTTAGCAATGAGAAATATTTTCAAATTCAACTTATTGACCATCTCATAAGAAACTATATTGTCAAAAGAACTAGAATCAACTATAATTTTGCAAATATTACCATGACTTACACAATTCATTCTAAAGATGGATTTCTTAACTTCCTTTTCCTATTGCATGTGTGGTCTTCTTCTCACCATCAAGAAGTCTCCTTCCAAGATTGGATCTACTAAAATTTTTATCTTTTCTTCCTTCTTTTCCTCTGCTTCATCTTGTGTCAAGGTGACTCTTCTTTCCACCTTCTTCAAATCTACACCTTTCTTAGGTCACTTGTAGGATTGATGCCCTAGTGCTCCACATATAAAGCATATAACATTGAATACACCACTACTTATACCATATCTATTGCCTCCTTTTGGTCTTGCATCACCAGTTACCTCCTTACCTTAATCATTGATATTTTTCACTTGTCCTTCACTAGACCTACCACCTCTACTTTTGATTGCTTGAACTCTTCCATTCCATTGCCTATCTTGTTTCCTTCTCAACTTGTCTTAAACCTTCATGACTAATTTGAAATACTCTTCCAAGGTTCTAGGTGTAGTCATGCTTATTTTATCATGAATGTTGTACCTTAACCCTCCAAGGTACCATGCAACCTTCTCTTCCAAATTCTCATCATGTGTTTCTCTTATATCCAATTTGTAAAATTCATTAGTATACTTTGGTACATCCATGTCCTTTTGTTTTAGTCCTTTCATCTTCTTGTACAATTGTACCTTATAGTCTTTAGGAAGGAACTTATCCTTCATCCTTTCCATCATTCATGGCCATGATGTAATATTTTTCCAAGTCTTCTTCATCATGTCATCTTGCAAGTTATCCCACCATAATAGTGCATTTCCTTTCAATCTAGACTTTGCGATCTTTACTTTCATTATATCCTCAACATCATCACAATTAAAGAAATTTTTGAGAGTAGTGAACCAATCTAATAAAAGTTCATCATCCATCCTTCCATCATATATAGGAAGTTCAACTTTTACCTTTGAGTCCCCAAGCTTAACAACCTTCCAAATTCTTTCCAATCTTGCATCCTTTGGATCAACTAGTTTCTCTCTTGTTGCTACAAATTTTTCATCATCTTCATGGTGTTCTCCATGTCCTTGTTTTTCCACAAGGTTATTTAACCTTTCAAATTCTTCACTTAGCCTTGTATTATAGATGTGATTTGTTATCTTACCAACTTAGAAAGTTCTTGAAATTTATCCTTTGCAGGATCCCATCCTATTCTCCTTTTGACATCTCTAAAGTATAGATCAACTATGGAACACTCAAGGAGGAAATGGACACTCCAAGGCCTCAAAAAAGGATCAAAGACACCAAAGACCCCTAAATAACTTCTCAAATCATTCACCTAAGATGCTCCTAGGATTTGATACCACCTGATGCAGAGTGGTGCATGGTGTGGTGGTAAAAGTCTCTTCAAATGGTTATGGTTTGAGAGGTTTAGGCACTCCCTAGCCTACTAGCCTCCAAAGTTCAAAATAGAAAAGGCTTCAAAACCTCCGTAAACACATTCCCAATACCAAAGGCAGATATATTAGGTATAAAAAAGATGGATTTAAAAGGTTTCAATCAGTTTTGGGTTCTCAACCAACATCAAACCCCCAAATTTGTCAAACAATCTACTAAGCCTAATTGGTTTCCTAGTAGGTCACCAATGATAAGAACATGAATTTTCCTCTCAAAATTTCCAAATTACTAGACAAAATCTTTGTAGTTTCTAATACCCTTTTCACCATACTAAAACACACTGAAAGGTAGACATTGTTTGTTTCAGACCAACATATAGATCTTCAAACTGTGCCCCTGTTCCTAGCACAAAATAGGATCATTTTAGAAAGAAAGAGTGATTTAAACTTACTCCCAAACACCTAGACTTTAAAAAGTCTCTTTAAATGGTTCCACTACAAGGAAAATTGAGTCAATTTGGTCCTCAAACCCATGCAACTAAGAAACCGCCAACTTGGTCTCTAACAAGCCCTCAAGGCTAGGGCTTTCTTAATGTACACCCTCCAAGAAATTATAGGCTTAGAAAATGGTGGATTCACCTTTCATACACCATATCAAGGCTATCCATATAATAAAATATGCATCTCCTTCAATTAGATTAATGGTTGTTGCTCCCAACCAAGCAATTCCTTTAAAGTTCACTTGACAAAATATGTGATCACCGTGTCAAATAAACTCTTATTTAGTGTATCATGTTAGGAAAATAATGTACAAGTAAAATATACATCATTACATGAGAATCAGTAAGAACATTCATGGAATGGTGCCTTTACATTAAGATTTTGTCAAACTGTTATTGAGAAAACGGTGACAAAATACAATGAGTCAAAATAAAATGATTGAAAATTGAATCAAATAACTTTTAGAGAATCTAAGATTGTTTGAGATTATTATAATAATATTCCTAATGCATTAGAAACAACAAGATAACTTATAGGAATTCAAATCATGTAAATAACATATAGAAGTGATCAAAATTCTAAGATTTCATTGTATTTTTTGAGACACTTCATACATTCTCCTTGTTTATGTCGTACAATGGTCTCTCTTTGCATTATATGGACTCCTATTAACTTCCCCAACCATATTTGATCGATTGGATGGACTAGTTAAGCCTAAAACAATTTAAAACAACATTTCCTCCTAATTTATCTTAACCATTGGAATTCAAATATTTGAATTTCCAACATGCAAATTATTGTTTATTTCATTAAATTAATTCATCTAATTTCATGGAATCAATCTCTAATTACTCCTAGGACCTAATTGACCCATCCTTATAAACTTAAATCTCATTTGGCACTATTGGACACACTTACATCATTTTGGTCCTAAGTCATTATCAACATTTCTAGGAATTTTTACATTTAAATCAAATTATTTATTACAAATTTCCATTATAGGATTCAATATCTCCCATTTAACATTCAATGATGTCTTTGATTCTCTGACACCATTTGGTTCTAAGGTGACCTTTGGTGTTTTCATAGGTGATCCTACACCATAGACCCACCTTCAAAGAAACTCTTCTCCCAAGAGTGAAGTGATGTTGTCTTCTTGCCACCAATTCTTCTAGATGGATTTATGCAACCTTTCACCTAAAACTTATCATTTCTCATGTACCTTTTACCTACATTCAAAGTGTTAGAAACACAAACTAAATCCTTGTTCTTGTCACCACCAATGATGACCTTTTTCTTTTCTAATTGTGGATAGTCACCATGGGATTTCCTTGCTGAAATATTCCCATGAGTTTGAGGATACAAATGACCCCTGCAAATGTCCTTCATGAACTTGTCAATATAAAATTTCCTTTGTGACACCATAGGAAACCAAAGTGTTCCTATCATTACTCCTCTTTCATGCATTGTCTACTGCAAATCAGAACTCTTGCACTCCTTAGTAGCCAATGTACTTTTTATCACCATTAATGAAGTCTTATGCTCCATACTTGAATCCTTAGATCCACTCTTCACATGCCCCTACAAAGTAACATATATTTATTTTCACCAAAGCATACAATTATTTCTCCTTCAATATCATTACCTGATAAAGGAGTAAGGTGGAATTTCTTACCATCCTTGTGCACAACATACACATTTGTTAAACCAAAATGCACTATATTCCTAGAGGCTTTCTATGGCCTTCTAAGAATAATATGACAACAAGTCATAGGGATTATATCACATACAACCCTATCACTATATTCTCCAATTGAAAATTCCACAATAGCTTGCTCCCTAACAACAATATTTTTCTCATCACTCACCCATAATGCCTTGCATGGTTTACCAATGGGAAATATTTTCAAATTCAACTTATTGAGAATTTTAAAAGATACTAGATTTTCAAAAGAACCAAAATCAACTATCATTTTGCAAATCTAACCATGACTTACACAATTGACCTTCTAAATATGGATGCCTTAACTTCCTTTTTTGGCTACATGTGTCATCTTCTTCTCACCATCAAGAGGTATCCTTCCAAGATTAGATATGTTGAAAGTGTTATCTTTTCTTTCTTCTTTTTCTCTACTTCATCTTGTGTCAATGTGACTCTTCTTTCCACCTTCTTCAAAATCTACACATTTCTCAAGGCACTTGTCTGATTGTTTCCCTACTTCTTCACATTTAAAGTATGTACCAGTGAATACACCACCACCCCTACCATATCTATTGCCTTCTCTTGGTCTCACAACACCAATTAACTCATTTCCTTTATCATTTCTATTTTTCTCTTGTCCTTCATTGGACCTTCCACCTCTACCTTTGATTTCTTGACCTCTTCCATTCCCTTTCGTATCTTTTTCCCTTCTCAACTTGTCTTCAGTCTTCATGGATAATTTTAAATACTCTTCCAAGGTTCTAGACATAGTCATGCTCATTTCATCTTCAATGTTGTACCTTAACCCTCCAAGGTACCATGCAACCTTCTCTTCCACATACTCATAATGTTCTTCTCTTATATCCAATTTGTAAAATTCTTAAGTATACTTTGGTACATCCATGTCCTTTTGTTTCAGTCCTTTCATCCTCTCATACAATTTTACCTTATAGTCTTCAGGAAGGAACTTATTGTTAGAATAATTGAGAGGGGGGTGAATCAGTTATCCATAGTCCCAAATCAAAATATATAATCCAAAATAGTTTACTCAAACTTTTGCAGCTCGGTAACATAAAATAGTATACTATCTGTGCTTTTACCAATTACCAGTCAATAAAATATAATGATTAATGATCAAATCCAACATGAAATATGTAACTTGAATGGTAACAAATGATCACCACAATGAACACATAATGCAAAAGATTTAACGTGGAAACCCTATGAAGGGAAAAACCACCTGGGACCGGCAACCCAAAAAATTATTCACTCTTTTGAAGTGAGGTCGGTGAAGACCCAACCCTATTAAAGGTTAAAAACACACTATGAGGTGTGACCTTGATTGATAATTTTAGACCAACCCTTATCATCTAACCAACATTCACTATGGGGTTGACATGATAACAAATGTACACTCTATGAATGACATTACAAGACTTTCATGTCCACTCAGTTAAGAGATTTATCTATTTACAATGTTTAAAATGTAACAATAGGTGATCTAATTACAATACAACTTCAATTGCAGATTATTAGATCTATGTTATGCTCATTGAAATCCTCTGATCAATATATCAATTATGTATCAACAATAATCAATGACTTACTATCACTCAGTAATAGCTATCTGACACTCATTAAACTCTGTAGTTCAGTTCTCCTTAACTAGTTTGATTAGGCATACAGGAAGCTTGTTCATGTGATAAGTCTATAGTCTCCTTCCAACATAAGTTTCATAATGAAACCCTAGTCTCTTAAATAGACAAGTAAACCATTTTCTTTTCCTCCACAAGATTTTGTTTCTTATTCTCCTTCATCCATTTTTTCGCTTAAACCTTTCTCAATTGATGTGTCAGTAACACATTTTAATTCCATCCTTTAGATCTTCCTTGAATTATGCTAGTCATTGATCTTCATAACAAACTTTATCTCTATCTCCTATTATGAGGTACTTTCCAGCTCATCAATCCTTATTGGCTAAACTAATCATTTAGTTCCTTTGTCCTGCTCGGTTAACAAAGAAATGTGTTAATGAACACAAGCTCGATTTATCCTATGCTTAGTATACACTACACTACTTGGTGTATATTGTGATGCTTCATCAATTGACCACACTACCTTGTGTCTTTCAGCTCTTTTCTTCATCATAGATGAATGAAACATAATCAAGTCAATAACATAGGGTCGTAGACTCATCAACAAGTTACCCAATGTATTCCTTATCCTCATCTTTCATATACATCTTCATCATGTAGATATTTTGTTCTTCATCTCTTTTACTCCCTTTCTATAGATGTTTAGGTATTTTAACTTACAAGATAAGTGTTGTCAAACTAGTTGACATCTATGACAACATATTGCTGATTTAATCAAATTACATATCTAATTAGCAACTTAGTGATCTCTAATCACAGATCTTCAATTAGGTTTGAAATCAGTTGTAGTTCATCAATCTCTACCTTTGACATTGATGATATGTCAAGTAATATGAAATATACCATACACATACCAAACATGTATTCTACAACTTTGTGAACAAATACTATACAAGCTCTCCCTAGCTTAATATGTTTAATCACTACATTACTCAATAGCATTACCAATGCAGCTTTGACATTCTGCAGATATGATCTTTTTAGTTCTTAGATTCCTTTTTCTATTCTCTGTGTCTGATCTTTAGTGCTATGTCTAGTCTACTGTCCACTACATACATTAATTTACCAATCATAGATCAGTACAGTGTCTGGTTCACCTCTATAGTTTCATCTTCCTTAGTCAGTTTACATCTAGTATCCATCGGTGTTCCCATAGGTTTAGCATCTTCCATGCCAAATGTCTTCAATACTTCCTTTATATATTTAGATTGTGTGATGAATATACCATCATTCTACTGAATCACTTGTAAGCCTAGAAAGAACTTAATCTCTCCAAACATAGACATTTCAAATTCACTTCTCATTTCATCAACAAATGACTTATAGATTTGATCTTGTCCTCCAGATATTATGTCATCCACAAATATTTTAGCAATAAGAATAGTATCATCAATATCTCCTTTCATATACAAATTGTTGTTCTCACTAGTTCTAACAAATCCAATACTTAATAAATATGTAGCCTCTCATACTAGGCTCTTGGTGCTTGTTTCAAATCATATAAAGCTTTATGTAATCTACATACCTTATCTTTGTTTTCTAGATCCATGAACCCTTCAGGTTGTTCTATGTAGACTTCTTCTTCAAGTATTCCATTCAGAAATGCTGACTTGACATCCATTTGGTAAACTTTGAAATTTTTGTGTATAGCATATGTAAGTAACATTCTGACTGCTTCTAATCTAGCAATAGGTGCAAAGGTTTCACCATAATATATTCCTTCCTCCTATGTATATCCCTTGTATACTAATCTAGCTTTATTCCTTGTTACCTCTCCATTCTCATTAAGCTTGTTTCTGAATATCCACTCAGTACCGATAACATTCTTGTCCTTAGGTCTGGGTACTAAAATCTAGGTTTTTTTCTTCTCTATTTGTTATATTTCCTCTTTCATTGCATTAACCCATTCATCATTTTGTAATGCAATTTTTACATTCTTTGGTTCATATTCACAAACTAGACATGTACCTTGTCTTGTCTTACTCCTTGTTTGCATGCCAGCTTGTCTGTCTCCATAATTTGTGTCTCAGGATGATGTCTTCTAACAAATCTTGCCAGTATCTAATCTCTTCTTTCTTGTTCATCCTATGCAGGTTCATTTTCTTGCTCAGTAGGTCCTTCCTGCTCATCAATTTCTCTTTCCTATTCCTTGGTATTGTTTACCTATTGACCGGTTGTCATAGTATACAACTTCAGTAGATACTCAAGTTGTTCAATGTAAGTGAATCTACCATAGTCTTCCAGTTCCTTTCTGTGTTCTTCTGTAATCTTATCATCGAACTCATCATCTTGAACATTAGTACTTTCAATCATTTTATTAGTTACTCTATTCAGACACTTGTATGCTTTACTTTTACTAGAATATCCTAGAAATATCTCTTCATCACCTTTTGAGTCAAAATTTCCATTTCTTTCATCTTTTAGTATAAAACATTTTCTTCCAAAAATCCTGAAATAACTTACAATGGGCTTGTGTCCAAACCATAACTCATAGGGTGTCTTGTTAGTGTTCTTCTTTAGTTGTACTCAGTTTAGAACATAAACAACTATGCTGACAGGTTCTCTCTAGTATGTCTGAGAAACATTCTTTTCTATCATTAATGTCCTTGTGCAGTCAACAATTGACCTATTCCTCCTTTCAGTAATGCCATTCTATTGTGGTGTCCTCGGTGCAAAGACCTATCTCTTAATACCATGCTCATTACAAAAGTTAGTAAATTCATCAGAGATAAATTCACCTCCTCTATCAGATCTTAAGCATTTCAATTCATTAATAGTCTCTTTTTCTACTTTTTCTTTATACCACTTGAACATCTTGAATGCCTCAGATTTTTTTCTCAAGAACATGATAGTCATCAACCTAGTATAATCATCAACAAAAAGAATAAAATATATGTCTCCATAGTAACTTTGAGTTTTGATAGGACCACATAGGTCAGTATCCACTAACTCAAGTATCTTCTTTTTTGAATAATCTTTTATTTTGAAACTAGATTTAGTCATTTTACCTTTCTGACATTCATGACACATAACATGATCAGGCTTTGATAAGTTAGGCAGACCTCTAACTCTTTTCTTTTTGCTAATCTTAATCATGTTATCAAAATTTACATGACATAACCTCTTATGCCACATCCATGCATCTTCATCTTTCATCATTAAACAAGAAGACTGATCATTATCAAGATAAAACATATTACCTCTGGATTGTGTACTAGTTCCAACAATTCTTCCTTCCTCATCAAATATTTTCACCTTTTTGCTCTCAAAAGAAACTCAGTGACTTGAGTTGTTTAGCTATGCCACACTTAGCAAATTATAGATTTAATCCTTTTACTCAATAAGAATTTTCACATTTTATTCTATCATTTATCATTAGGGATCCTTTACCTCTTACCATATAGGGTGCATCATTACCCATTCTTACAGGTCCTCCATTGTATTCATCAAGATAATCAATTTTTTCTTCATCACCAGTCATTTGATGTGTACAACCACTATCTATGATCCATGTATCATTCTTATTAACCTTAGAGATAAGTTTTGTCTCTACATCCATGTCATCTTCTTCCAAATCATCCTTCATTGCCATAAATACTACCTCCACATCATCATTGGTGTCGATATCAGTGATATCTTCTTCCTCAGCAATGTAGCATACCTTCTTGCCTTTATCATTATTGTCTTGGTTGTCTTTGTTGTAGTGTTAGTAACCTCTATTTTTTCTTCTCCCATAGCTTCCTTCAGATCGATCTTTGTTTCAGTCATCATCTTTCTTGTGTGGACATCTAGCAGAAATGTGGCCAACTTCTTTATAGTTAAAGCATGCTAAAGGTAATTTACCTCTATATCTTCCTTTTCCTTTAGGAAACCTCCTGGCCATAAGAGCTTCAAGCTCATCAAGCTCATCATCAGTATTGCTATCACTATCATCATTCTTATTTCTACTACTAGACTTACCAATCTTCACAGAAGACATAAAAGTAGATTCAATAGATGGTACAACACTATTATCATAATTGTTGAGTTCAAATGTTGTAAGCTTTCCAATTAGATTATCAAGAGTGAGTGTGCTATTAGATGTTGACCTATTTTCATGAATTACAGATATTCAGATGGCATAGATAGGCAATAGGGTCCTTAGAATTTTTCTTACCACAATGTCTTCATCAATAATTCCATCCAATGCTCTAATAGCGTGAACTACCTCCTTTATTTTGTTTGTGTACTGCATAATGTTTTCACCTTCTTTCATCATCATGTCATCAAATCTTCCTCTTAAGCTTTCATCTCTTTCTCTCTTGACATTTGCATCACCACTATAAACTTGAGAAAGTTTATCCCACATCTTCTTAGGAGTAGTACAGTCCTTGATGTCTTCAAATTCAGCATCTGAATAGGAAACAACAATCTCCATCATAGTAACATTATGTTCATGCATGTCTCTTAGTTGATCAAGGGTCAAGGGACTAGTGGGTGGTGCAAGGTATCCATTCTCCATCAGATCTAGGGCAGAATTCCCAATTCCAGATATATGTAGCTTCATTCGACTTTTCCATATTGTGAAGTTATCTTTGTTTAGCTTTGGCACTTCCCTCTTAAACATTTTGAGACCTTTTTGCTAAAGTCCTTAAAACTCTGTTCCAAGCAACCAATGCTCTGATACCAATAGTTAGAATAATTGAGAGGGGGGTGAATCAATTATCCACAGTCCCAAATCAAAATTTATAATCCAAAACAATTTACTCAAACTTATGCAGCTTGGTAACATAAAATACTATATTGTCTGTGCTTTTACTGATTACTAGTCAATAACGTATAATGATTACCGATCAAATCCAACATGCAATATGTAAAGAATGATAAAAAATAATCACCACAATGAACACATAACACAAAAGATTTAATGTGGAAACCCTGTGTAGGGAAAAACCACCTCGGACCGGCAACCCAAAAAATTGTTCACTCTTCTAAAGTGAGGTCAGTGAAGACCCAACCCTATTGAAGGTTACAAACACACTATGAGGTGTGACCTTGTTAGAGGATTTTAGACCAACCATTATCATCCAACCAACATTCACTATGGGGTTGACAGGATAACAAATGCACACTCTATGAATGACATTACAAGACTTTCAAGTCCACTTGGTTAAGAGATTTATTTGTTTACAATGTTTAAACTGTAACAGTAGGTGATCTGATTACAATACAACTTCAATTGTAGATTATTAGATCTATGTTATGCTCATTCAAATGCTCTAATCAATATATCAATTCTGTATCAACAATAATCAATGACTTACTATCGCTTGGTAATACCTTTTTGACACTAGGTAAACTCTGTAGTTTGGTTCTCCTTAACCAATTTGATCAGGCATACATGAAGCTTGTTCATGTGATATGTTTTCAGTCTGTTTCTTTCATCATAATTTTCATAATGAAACTTGAGTCTCTTAAATAGACAAGTAAACCATTTTCTTTTCCTCCACAAGATTTTTATGCTTATTCTCCTTTCTCTATTTTTCCACTTAAACCTTTCTCGGCCGATGTGTCAGTAATATGTTTTAATTCCACCCTTTAGATGTTCCTTAAATTGTGCTAGCTATTGATCTTCATAACAAACTTTATCTCCATCTCCTATTACGAGGTACTTTCCAGCTCATCAATCGTTATCGGCTAGACTAATCATTTAGTTCCTTTCTCCTGCTCGGTTAACAAAGAAATGTGTTGATGAACACAAGCTCAGTTTATACTGTGCTTAGTATACACTACACTACTCGGTGTATACTATGATGCTTCATCAACTGACCACATTGCCTTGTGTCTTTCATCTCTTTTCTTCATCATAGATGAATGAAACATAATCAAGTCAATAACATAGGGTCATAGACTCATCAACAAGCTACCTAATGTATTCCTTATCCTCATCTATCATATACATCTTCCTCATGTAGATATTTCTATTCTTCACCTCTTTTACTCCTTTTCTACATATGTTTAGGTATTGTAACTTACAAGATAAGTGTTGTCAAACTAGTTGACATCAATGACAACATATTACTGATTTAATTATATTACATATCTAATCAGAAACTCGGTGATCTCTAATCACAAATCTTCAATTAGGTTCTAAATCAGTTGTATTTCATCACTTATCATTAATCCTTTCCATCATTCTTGGACATGATGTAATATTTTGCCAACCCTTCTTCACCCTTTCATCTCGCAAGCTATCCCACCATAATAGTGCATGTCCTTTCAATCTAGATTTTACAATCTTTACTTTCATTCTATCCTCAACATTATCAATATCAAAGAAATTTTAAAGAGAGGTGAACCAATCCAATAAAATTTCATCATCCATCCTTCCATAATACATAGGAAGTTCAAATTTTACCTTTGAGTCCCCAAGCTTAACAACCTTCAAGATTCTTTCCAATATTTCATCCTCTGGATCAACTGGGTCCTCTCTTGTTCCTACACATTCTTCTTCATCTTCATGGTCTTCTCCATGTCCTTATTTTCCCATAACATTAGTTGACCTTTCAACTTATTCCCTTATCCTTCTATTATAGATGTCATTTTTCATCATACCAACTTAGCAAGTACTGCATTTGTGACCTTTTGAGGGATCTCATCCTCTTCTCCTTCTGACATCTTTGAAGTATAGATCAACTCTGGAACACTCAAGCAGGAAATGGACACTCCAAGGCCTCAACAAAGGATCAAATACACCAAAGACCCCAAAATAAATTCTCAACTCCTTCACCTATGACACCCCTAGGATTTTTTACCACCTGATGTAGAGTGGTGCATGGTACGGTGGAAAATTTCTCTCTAAATGGGTATGGTTTGAGAGGTTTAGGCACTCCCTAGCCTACTAGCCTCAAAAGTTCCAAATAGAAAAGGCTTCACAAACTCCTTAAACACCTTCCCAATATGCAAGATGGCTATATTAGGTATAAAAAAGATGGATTTAAAAGCTTTCAATCATTTTTGGGCATCTCAACCAACACCCAACACCCAAATTCTTCAAACAATCCACTAGGCGTAATTGGTTTCCTTGTACATCACCAATGATACAAACATGAAGTTTCCTCAAAGATTTTTCAAATAACTAGACAAAATATTTACATTTTCTAATACCCTTTCCACCATGCTAAAACATTCCAAAAGAAAGACATCATTTGTTTTGTACCAACATATAGATCTTCAGAATGTGCCCCTATTCCTAGCACAAAATAAGGTCATTTTACAAAGAAAGTGTGAGTTAAAATTACTCCTAATTACCTCTCTTTTCAACAGTCTCTTGAAATAGTTCCAATACAAAGAAAATCAAGTCAATTTGGTCCTCATACCCTTGCAAGTAAGAAACCCCCAACTTGGTCACAGACAAGCCCTCAAACCTAGGGCTTTCTCAGTGTACTCCCTCCAAGAACTTATATGCTTAGCCAATGGTGGATTTAGAATTCACACACCATATAAATACTATCCATGTCATAAAATATTCATCTCCTTCAACTAGATTAATGGTTGCTTCTCCCAACCAAGCAATTCCTTCAAACTTCACTTCACAATCTCAGTGATCACCATGTCAAATCAACTCTTCCATGGAGTATCATGTTAGGAAAATAATATACAACTCAAATATACATCATTCCATGAGAATCAATAAGAACATTCATGTAATAATGCCTTTATAGTGTTATTTTGTTAAACTGTTATTGAGAAAATAGTGAAATAATACAATCAGTCAAAATAAAAGAATTAAAAAATGAATCAAATAAATTTCAAAGCATTGAATATTGTTTGATATGAGGATAATAATATTTATAATGCATTAGAAATAAGAATCAAACTTATAGGAACTCAAATCATGCAAATAACATATAGAAATGATCCAAATTCTGAGATTCCATCGCATTTACTAAGACAATCCATACATTCTCCTTGTTTATGTTGTACAATACTATCTCTTTGCATTATATGGACTCCTATTAACTTCCTCAACCCTATTTGATCAGTTGGATGGACTAGTTAAGCCTAAAACAATTTAAAATAACTTTCCCTCCTAATTGGTCTTAACCGTTGGAATTCAAAATCCCTATTTTAGGACCACACCACACACATTTATGATGACCCTTTTTGAAGTAAATAAATGAAGTTTTATGAATCCTTTTGGGGAAAGGTACCTAAAATACTAAAGAATGATGATAATATTTTTTCTTTTTTATTTTATTGAATAATTTTTTAAATTAATTCTTAATTGACTATCAAGAACATTTTCAAAACCTCTGGTGTATGACTACCATAATTCGTTGATAACTTCACATTTTTTCAAAAAAAAAAAAAATCTTTAAGAAAATTCTATGTAGATTGATGTCATATAATTCAATTTTCAAAAATTGTAAATTAAAAAAAGTTATTAAAATTTTAGTTAGCCTTAGTAGTTCAAGTTTAGACACATTGGCTTGATAAATATTGTAAAAATACTAAAATTTCTCATATCACCATGAAAATTCAATTTTTAGAATCTTTACAATAAGAACTAAAATAGGTTTTTGTTTCATCAAAAAATTCATTCGGGAAGGTGTCCAAAACATTATGGCAAGGCATACATTTTATATTGTAGTGCTCTAGCCATATTTTTGAAAGCCCAACCATAGGCTTGGTCCCACCAAGTTTGTCCCTAACTTGGACCTTTGAATACGAAACAAACACCCAATTTAGAAATGGGTGCCCATTTCTTAAAGAGTTGTTGCAGCCAAAAAATAGGACTGTGGTCCTGATCTCAATGATTTACAATTATTCAATCATTTTTTTGACTGATCGGTACCGCGGACACAATAATTTTACTCAACATTCTCATTTATTTTTTTTTCTTATTTTAGATCTGAAATTAGGAGAATCATTTGAATTCAAATTTTGGTGCAAACATGGGATAAAAGCAATGTAGAAAGAGGCCAAGGAAAATTTTGACAACTGAGGAAGATGTAGCAAATAAAGAGGAGGCAAAATGACAATGAGAAAGAATAGAAAGAATTCAAAAACTGAATAATGTTGGAGCATCAAGTTCAACAATTGTTTCAGAAGAGGAGAACAATGGTTAATTGAAATTGAGGAGAACATTATGAATAATTGGGAAGGAAAGAGGTCACATAGAACCATTAGGTTGTGGGCTTCAAGACTTTATGATCAATTTTTTGGAAACAAGACATTGGTTGAGCAATGTCAAATTTTTGTGCAGTTGTTAAAGATGCAAAAGATGAGGCCTATGCTTGTGAAATTGAATATTTGTGTGAACAAGAAAATGGAGAGAAATGCCATTGTTGTGAAGAATCTTTTCAATGCTCTCAATAGCATTGGGAAGAATAGCAGAGAAAAAGATAAGAGAGTTGCTCGGAGGATTATTACAACCTCCTTAGTAAGTCATTAGTTGAGAAGGGCTCATTTGATGAGACAAACTTGTGTTGACTTCAATATAGACCATAAAATTTTGGGTAGAGCACTTGCAAGAAGAGAAAGACTTGATGATCTGCTTCAAATTGATACATGGGCTTATGGTGGGAGACTTCCATGTTTCGATAAGAAGCTAATAGATGTTTTTAAGGATGAAATTCAACAATTTTGGGATGCTAACTCAAGAGTGTCACCAAATGTGAAGGATGTCTTGAAGTTGAGAGTTGGAAATTGAGACCCCACTCCACATCCTAAACATTATGTGGAGGTAAGTCAAACAATGTTGTATACAAAAATTTGCGAGACACATCCAACATTGAAAATATCACAAAGGTCTTTTGAATCTGTGAATCCATTTTATTATGTACCCCTTAAGATTTAGAATACATGTTGTTGCAAATATCATGTTGAGTTTTCAATGGATCATGAATTATTATGGTCCATTCATTCTACTTTGGATACTAATGAAATGCTAGAGGATTGTGGTGCAAGTGGTCTTCCCAAATCATCAAGAGACTTGCTAGATCAATTTTTATGTCATAGAGATGATGGTTGCTTATTTTATAAAAAAAGATTTCTTAAATGCCAAGTTCTCAGAATGTGGTGGCTTGTCCAAGTTTAGAACATGTTTTCATGAGGGTTTGGAGCACAATTTTGGAAAGACACTCATCCAAAAAAAGGTATATGAAATAGTGAAATATACATTGAAGAGTGGAGGTGAAGGCTCTAGATGTGAGTTAGTTGCAAAAGAATACAATTTTGATTTTATCTCAGATTTCAAGACAAATATTTTTTACAAGTATGCAAGGCATAGTCATAGGTCTCAATGGTTGGATCAACAATTCAGGACATGTAAGGACACTTTCCCCATTGGAACTGTTATATTTGTTGTAGACTTTGTGGAGAACTATACATTGCAACCCCAAAATGAGACTCAAGCTCAATATTACAATTCCATTCAGGTTGCTATTTTTGTTCACATCACATATAGACATTCCCCTAATAGCACAAAAGATGAGTGAAAGATAATTAGAGAGTACCATTTTTATATGAGTGACGACAGGTCTCACTCTCATGAGTTTGTTCAACATTGTTTCCAGAACTATTTTGACTTCTTGCAAGAAAATGGTATTGCTATGGATAGGCATTTCATTTGGTCGGATAATTGCACTGGTCAATTTAAGAATGGCAGAATGTTTTATTGGTTGTGTAGAATGCATGTGGAGAGAGGTGTACCTCATATTTGGAGTTTTTTTGAGTCAGGGCATGGGAAAGGGGAGCATGATGGAGTAGGTGCATGTGTGAAGAGAGCTATAGTTAAGGAGCAATTGAAGATTTTAGGTGTTGTACTTCTTGATGCTCATTCTATTTTTGATTGGTGTACTTTAGCATTGTCATAGGGGGGGACTCTTGATTCTATAGTGCGTAGATTCTTTTGGTTGGTTGAGGAGGGAACTATAGGAGATAAATTGGATTATCAAACAATGAAAGACTCTTCAAAAATGAATTCATTCCGAAGATCCAATAGTAGTACATGGACCATTTGGACATGAGAGTTGGCTTGTTTTTGCCCCATGTGTTTTCAGTATGATTGGGATCATTGCGAGTCAAGTGAGTGGGTGGATACATGGGTTCCATAGTATCTAACTCCTTTATCTTTGACACTCTCTATAAGAAATGATGACATGGACACTTCAGTTGACTATGACCATCTTTCAGATCTTCTAAAGCTTGGAGATGTTTTTGCATTGTTTGCATCATAGGGGAATGATGAGATGTCAGATTATTGGTTGGCACATTGTGTACAAGGTAAACATAAGCTTGTACAACCGATGACAGATGGTGATGGGTTCACATATACTACTAGTTCAGTTGTTGTTGCAAGAACATGGCTACGAACATACATAATTAAAAAGAATGGAATTCCCACATTTGAAGACTATGAGAAGCACAAAACTATTCTCATGTATTCACACCTTGTTATAGAAACAAATGTCAATTTGTCAAAGCATCAAGGAAGACCAAATACAAAAGAACTTTGGACTATTAATACTGCTAATCATGAAGCACTATTGGAGACCCTGAAACAAAGAGATGACCCTTCAAGAACACCTGACTAGGTAATAAGTTAACTTAGTGCATTGTTTTCCAAGTTCATTAAGTTTAATTTTAATACATTAATTTTACCTTTCTTAGATTGTATTTTGAGTCAATAAACTTGGTTTCGTATGTGGATTGTAACTTGTGTAGAAGCACCTATGAAGATGCCTACGGTCACCATGGATCCAATCAAAGATAGAAGGACAAAAGGATCCTTAATGGTTAATTGAGATCTTTTGAAGCCTATAATGGCAATTTGTAACAATCAATTTGATTTAAAATTTAAATGTCCTAGAACTCTTGATAAGGTCTTATGACCAAAATCATGTATGGGTGGCCAATAGTGCTAAGTGTAATCACCTAAAAATGGTCATCTAGACTATTAGCCCCTTTTTGCTAAATCATAAATTGCTTAATCTAGATCAAATCCTGGTTCTATCATTTATTCGATTATTTTGTATGGGCTAACCATCTTATCCTAAGTATTTATTTATTAAAAGGAATATTTCATCCTCTTTTAATAAATAAAAAGCCCCCACTTTTCCTCTTCTCCTAAGTTGCACAAATAAAACTCTATTCTTATTTTATAAAAAGAGAAAAAAATAAAAATAATAAAAATCTTATTTAATTAAGAGAACATGCTCCCTTTTAATTAAAAATCTCTTTTAATTAAATAAATAATAAAATAAAAATAAAAATAAAAATACTTTTTGTCTTCACATGAATGCACACTTTTCAAGGTGAGTGGGATATCTTTTTGCCTCTTAATCTCTTCCACATATCTTTTTGTGTCTTAATCTCTTCCACATATCTTTTTTCCTCTTAATATCTTCCACACATCTTTTTTTGCCTCTTAACCATGTCCATTGATTTTGCCTCTTGAAAATCTTGAGCACATGGATCAACCAAGATTTAATCTCCACCTTTGATAATTCTTTTTTGCCTCTTAATCTTGACCGTCTGTTCATTTATAAAATCCTTTAAAAGGAGGCTCTCCCCTCATTCTTAATCACTCATCTTTTCCATCTCTTGCAAATAATCCATCTTTTGCATGATTCATCCTCTTGGAGTCTTGGCACCTTAGCATCTTGGAGTCTTGGAGCTTCTCAATCTTGGCATTTTGGAGCTATGGTAATCTTAGATCTCTCATATTGAAACATTGAATCATCATTTCATTTTTATTCTTGCATCATAGTTTAGTTTCATTATCATTGCATTCTTAATCTAGTTTCCTTTATGCTATAGATTAGCTCACATAGTTTAATTAGCAATGATTTGTAATACTTCTACTTTTCATTTTTATAGCTTAGCTTGCATCTTCATTCTAGAATAGTATTACATTGCATTCTCATTTATATTTCTTATGGATATTGGTATTCTTTCCCTTTTCTTCATTAAATCTCCCATTGGATGGTTTACTAGCAAGGTTATAGGCTTAATAGCTCTAGCTAAGAGCAAACTTAAAATACCCTTGCACTCCATACCTAGGGAGCTCTAGGTCACTTTCTCAAGGTTTCCCTCTCATGGATTCCCTTAGATATAATGACTTAGAGAAGTGCACTATTTAGAGTACACATTTTTTGCACCCACCGTGGGGCAGAGTAGCTTAACTTTGTCCTTTCATTTTTGCATTTCCATCAATTTTTTGGATTAATTTTGGCTTAATTTTCCTAACCTCTTGTTGGTCTAACAAGTTGTTTTGAAGGTGCTCTTGCTTTCATGGAAAATGTTTAAAATTTCTTGAGGTACTTTGTTCCATCTCTACAAAATTTGGATTTTGGGATTAAAATTGAACCTCTCATGTGTTTGGCTTGAGTGTTTACATGCTTTCATAGAACACATTTCAATTGATGCTCTTAATGGAAAATGAAAGAACATAGATTTGTTTTTACAAGTTTGTGTAAGTGAATGCTTGTGTTTAAACCTTAAGTAATCCTTGGTTCCAATATAAAATATCTCATTGAGTGATTAAGGGCATGGATTCATTCCTTGTTTACATAGGGAGTTAAATGCACCACTTTGTGGACTCACTCTATGTTTGCTTGGAAAGTTAAATATTTCATTATTCAACCCTTTTTCATTTGTGAGTAGTATTGATAAGCAACTTTGGAGTACTTTTGATTGGTCTTGTTAGTAAATTGGGTGTTGGACTCGCTTATTTCTAATTGCCCCTCATTACCACCCTTTGGATGCAAGGTCAGCATTCATACATAGTGGAGGGGTCTACTTGAAAAGAGCATTAAGTGTTCCACAAAGTTCTCCCTTTTATGCTTTCTTGATCTCATTAGTTTTCTAAGGTGTGGACTCACTTTGAGTTTGTGTGAGGAGTTAAATGTTCCACTTTTGGACTCACTTTGAGTTTGTGTGAGGAGTTAAATGTTCCACCTTGTGGACTTACTTCACATTCACTTGAAGAGTTAAATGTTCCACTTTTGGACTCACTTCACATTTATTTGAAGAGTTAAGTGTTCCACCTTTAGTGCTTTAAATACTTTTGATAGTGAATTTCTTACCTTTTTATTTCTAGAAGGCCTACTTGGGGACACACCACCTTAAGGAATGACCTTAACTCCTATGTTTTGGTGGAGTATAAATAGCAGGTGGTGAATTGAAAGACACCTCTCTTAGGAATTGAGTTTGATATCACTCTTGGCTAAGCCTCAAAGAACTTTATACCTTTGAGAAGTGAAGGAGGAGATTTGGGTTACCATCTCCCCCTGACTATGTGATTTTGGATTCTTCTCATCTACAAATTTGTGCCTCACGTACCTTGCGTATATCAAGGACTCCTCTTAAAAAGCCATGTATATCCATGTAGACAGCTTGATAGGATGTTGTTGTGTTCTAAGTGCCTGCTAAAATATTTTCAAGAACATACACAAGTAGAATCTTTAAGGAGTAGAAATACTAAGTCACTATTCTTGTTCATGTGAAAGGTTGCTTTGCCCCTTGTTCATTGTTTGAAGACAATTGCTTGCTTGAACTCCTTGATTGCTGTCTTATGTGCTTGATCAATGATAAAAATATGTTGATATACTTAATCTTTTAAAATGCTTCAAAACTAAGATTTTTATGTTCACTGGTCATAGAGTCGTACAACCCTAGAATAATGTCACATCTTGTTCTGAGAATTGTCACACGACAGTTCACCCCGCTTGCCTAGAAAGTGTCACCCAGAACCTTTTTGCTATCTTGTTGCTGTTGCAATCCGGAGCTGCTAAACTTACATTTTAACCTGTTGTAGAGTGTCTTTTTCTTGTTCTTATCTGAAGCTGGCTTGTTATCTGCATGCTCAGACTTGTTATAGACTGAAACAAATGAGCTAAAACTATTGGATTTGAGCTTAAGGAATGCTACTCTTGATCACTTGTCGCATCATGGTTACTTCTCTAGCTACTTGCTTATTGAGCTTCTTGCTCACTGCTCGACTTTAGTCAATTGATTGCTGTAAGTGCTTGAGCACTTTTGACGAGCCATCTCTCTATTGTTCTACTTTGACAAGTGATCTTTATTAGCTTTGCTTATCTCAAATTTGAGAAACTTTGTCTCATTCTATTAGTCAACCAACATCTCTTTTCATGCCGGTTACAACTCGGTCTCAATTTGAGTAGGAGAATCACTCTCCATTCACTTATACATAGTTACCTTCTCCAACTAGATGCTCATGAGTGCCCATTAGCAACAACAGTTCTAGTTCTAACCAATCTGAGGATTCTAAGGCTACCCCATGGTACAAAGGAGGTTTCCTCTTTTCTGCATTCAAGACCCCCAAAAACACAGACAGTGTCTCACTCACTTTGACTGAACAAGAAAAATTTCAATGCCTGCAAGAACACTTTTAGCGTAAGGATAACCAAGCGCACTTAGACAAAGAACACAATCAACAAAGGATGGTTGCTGCAAGGTGCATGGCTTCTAGAGGAATGTCTTATGAGAAACTTGAGACTAGTAACTTTGAGCATCGACCTCTTTTTAATGATAACAATGGCAACAACACACCACCAAGATCTCCTCCAAGACTTGCTTTTGGTATGCCTTCTTCACCTCCTAGGCCTCCTCCCTCTCAACATGAGGTAGAGGCTAATGATGAGATTTCTAGTGAGGATCTTATGAGATTTGAACAAGATGTGGTCTCCCAATGAATGATGCATAAGCTTTTAGAGCGTAATGGTGATCAATATTTTCAATATATGACTTCTAGAGGATACAAGCTTCCTCCCGTCTATGATGTTAGACAAATTGTCCAACAAAGGGTACCAATTGAATTGGAAGTCCTTCAAGAAGAACTACATTAGAAAAATCAACGCCTTACCCAAATGGCAATAGAAAGAGAGCCTCCAAAGGTCTCTTTTGTAGAATCAATTTGTGCTCTTCCTTTTGATAAGAGTCTATACATGGTCCCATTTCATAGGGATATTGAGGTTCCCAAATATGACAAGTATGATGGAAATGGTGATCCCCAAGACCATTTGTTTCACTTTTATGCTCTTAGTATGGACTTTCTTCATGAAGACACATTTCTTCTATGATTATTCCCTTGAAGCTTAAGAGGCCAAGCTTTAGAATGGTTTGCAAAATTGACACCACCTCTTAAGACTTTTGATGAGTTGGCTTAGCGATTTACCCAGCATTATTCTTACAACATCCAACAACCTATCATCATGATAGATCTTGGTAATCTAAGACAACATCAAGGTGAGCCATTTGCAACTTACTTACAATGTTGGAGGTCATTGTATTCTAGGTATCCTCATTAGTTACCCGAGAGAGAAAAGATTAAAATTTTCGTCAACACTCTTGTGCCTGAGCTATATTATGATTTAAGGAAACAACCATTCTCTTCTTTCAATGACATGGTTGAAAGTGCATATCAAATTGATGATATAGCTATAAGAAAAGGGGATATTGTTATTAATAAAGATGCTAAAGGAAATGGAAAAGACAAGAACAAACCTTGGAATAAAAACAAGTATGTTGTTAATGATGGGGTTGTTGATGCTCCTAAAGCTAAAGAGCCTACTTTCAATCTCTCCAATGCTATCTATGTAGCAAAACAACAACAAGCTGCCAATGCTCATAGTGCTCCTAAACCTCAATATGCAGATAAGCCTAAGAAGTCATTTCGAAAGCGAGTCTATACCAAGTTGGTAGAACCTTATTATGTAATCCTTAAGACTTTGGTTGATAATGGATATCTTATGCTTCCTGATAAACCTGGTAACTAGGATCTGATAAATAGGCCTGATTGGTGGTGAGAGGATTCTTATTGTCATTATCACAAAAATAAGGGACATCCGATAGATAATTGTTTTAAGCTTAAGGATGATTTTCAGGATCTTATTGAGAATGGCACAATCTCCACTAATGGCTTAACTAAAAATTCTAATCACACAGCTTTCAAAGATCCTCTACCTAAGCATGATAAGGGGGAAACCTCTCAAGCACATAAGAAGAATCATGATGCTAAGATCAATTACACGTATCCTTCTAATATGCCTGTGATTAACATGGTAGAGCCCATTGAGAGTGTTCTAATGATGAGGTCTCAAGATGATAATAAAGCCAATCATGGTAAGCCAAAGTTGGTCTTGCAAACACATGGTAGTTCATCTTCCTGAAGTGAGACACTAAATGTTGTTACAAGGGGGCAAGCCAAGATTGTCCTTAAAACTACATAAGATCCCAAGCAAGCTTTGCCTTCCAAACAAGTGGCTCCTTCAGCCACCCTTAGCTATGATCTTGTCCAACATTTGCAAAAGACACCAGCACAAATATCTATCCTTGAGTTGCTTCGGTTATCCCCTTCACATAGAGAGATTCTTGATGAGGCTCTACATACAACATGTGTTCCCAATGACATTGATCCAGATCAATTTTAGGCTATGGTCAACCACATTTCATCTTCGCTATCTCTCTCCTTTTCTACAGAAGATGACATATCTATTGCTCACTCGCATAATCTAGCTTTACACATTGAAGTTCTAGTCTACAATACCTGAGTCCACCGAGTCCTGATAGACAATGGTGCAAGGTTAAATATTGTTTCTTTCAATGTCATACAACAGCTAGGTTTGTTAGAATTTGCTGTGGATTCTAAGAAGAAGATTACTATAAAAGCTTATGATGAAGTGGAAAGATCTTCCAAAGGTCTTGTCATGTTGCCTATCCAAGTGGGCCCTATCACAAAAGATATTAACTTCCAAGTATTGGACATTCCACTTGCATATAACATTCTTTTGAGTCATCCTTGGATCCATGACATGCAGGCTATTCCTTCCACTTATCATCAGTGCATCAAATTTCCATACAATGGCACTGAAGTTGTGATTCCTGGAGACCATACTATTGCTATTGATGCTACTAAATTTTTTTTTCCTCACAATGAACCTTCTGTTGATGCTAGTACATCTCTAGTTGCTACTGAGAAAATACTTAAGATGATGAGCCTTGGTATGGGTGAATATACATTGGATTCCTTTGCTTCTATACTTGTTTCTCTTAGGTCATATGGGAAACCTTCTGATAAAATGAAGCCTTCCACTTCTGCTATGGTGATCTTTGATACTTGTGTTCCTTCATCCATTCCTTTAGAAGTAGAAAGAGAAGAACAAGCTATTCAAGAGTGGATCTATAGAGAAGATTCCAAAAATATTCCCATGCTTAGTAATTCAGACACAGATACAGATGAGTCACCACTACACACTATGGCTCAAATGGGAGATGATCTTCCTTCTACTTCACTTCTTTGGGGAGAAGCATGTATATCTACTAATGATATGGCTGAGGCCTCTATGTCTAGAACCTATGTGCCTAAAGAATCATTGTACTATGATAGACAATGTCGCAACATTGCACAACTGCTACAAAGAGGTGATCTCTCACCTAATGACATGAGTATCTCTACTTCTCGGCATCTTAAGCCTTTTCTAGAAGATTCTTCCATGATAGATATGGATGTTGATGTAGTTCATACCTCTTGTAACCCACCCGACATAGTTGATGAGCCTCGTGTCGGGTCTGATGAGTTTGTTCCCCGTATTGCCTTAGTCGACTACGTTGGTCCTTCTATGAAAAATCTAGATCTAGCTACTTCTAGAGCCTACCTTATAGACTCAACCTCTCTTGTTACTAGAGATGACACCCCTCACATAAATGCTATTGAACCAATCACTTCATTTCATCTCGCATCAACACCTATTACTTCTTCCACCAGTGAACTAGCAACAAAAAAGATTGAATCAACAATCAAGTATCACAGTCATGAAGTCAAAAGAAAAGAGCAATGGTTGGATGGTGAAAACCAATTGTGGTAGTATTCACACCTAAGAAAAGTAAAAATAAAAATCTGCTAAAAAATAATGATTCTCAAATAAAAGATGACAAGCTGATTCTCTACAAAAAAATGGTGCACTACTTCAAGCATGATCTCATATTTGTTACACTTCAGCCCATTCCTAAAGCTAAGAACAAAGTTGCTAATGCCTTGGTTACTTCAACATCTATCTTATGAATTAGAAGGCATAAATCTCACTTCAAGTTCTTGGTGGATGAATTACGCTATCACACTCACAAATCTTACAATCCTACCATCTTTTCATATCTTCCACCTCATATTCTTCCTGACAATCCACCACACCATTCTTTCTGCCATCCCTTACACTTTGCCTTTGTCTCTGGTGACTTGTATAGGAAGGGTCTAGACAGAACTCTCCTTAAGTGTCTAGAAATAGAAGAGTCAGAAAAAGTGCTAGTTGAAATCCACGATGGCATATGTGGATCACATTCTAATGATCCTCCGCTAGCTCAGACATTGCTTAGGGATGGTTATTATTGGTGAAACTGGTTGAGACCTCCTATCGTCATAGCTATAGCATCTAGGCCTAGGGCCTATTAGTTCTCTACATTAGAGGAAGTAGATTCTTCATGCCCGTTTCTGTCTGGGGTATTCTTTGTACATATTTTTATCGATCCTAAAAAACTCCAAAAAAATTCATATATGATGCTGAAAAAATCCTAAAAAGCATAAAAAGTACTGACAAAAAGAGCATCCTAGTGAAAACCTAGCAATAGGCACTTTGATGTCTCACCAAAAAAATAAAAAAAAATTAAATTTTTTTTGAAAAAGTGCCTTGGTGAAAACCTAGAAATAGGCACCTTGGTAGCAAAAATACAAATTTTTTTTTTATAAAAAGTCCTGAAAAAAATTGCAATAAATCTATCAAGTGGTGAAAACTTGGAAACATGCACTACTTGAGACCCTTTGCACCTATGTCTATCAGTATTACGTGGTGCTCATTCGCTCCACTTCTCACTTTGCCTCTCCTAGCCTGGAATTAACTCTTGTCTTAGTCTAGGGGGCATACATTGTTTTAAGCTTATCTTGGGTCTCTTTGTGCGTCTGGGTTTCTTAGGCACCTTGCAAATGGTGTTTTTCAACACCACCCCAATTGTGTTTTTCAAAACTACCCTAGCATTGATTGTTTCTCAACACTTATCAGATGTCCTACCCTACAGTCTAGTATGATATGATATTTCTCATTTGTAGATGGGATACTCAAAGTTTGACTCTATGACCTACACACACACACTTGACTTGCTAAGATTTGTTTGACTTTATTTCTTTGCATGATATCTATGATGATTTCTTTGCTGAATGTTCTCCCCCTATGATCATTTTCAATGATGCATAGCTAGAAGACTGAGGGAATGAGAACATGTTTTATTGCTTTTTCTGCTTGTGGGTATATTTTGTTGGTCCTAACTGTCATGAGCATTTATGCTAGTCTTACTTGACACTATGGACCTACAAGGTATTATCCTTGACTATTTTGCAATTGCATGCTTATAGCTATCGTGACTTTTCATGTGTCTTGATGCTAGCATAATCTTACCATATCAAACTTAGGTAATCTCACTACACTAGTCATCTTGACTTACATGTCTTTGGTGCCTAGGTGGGATTCCCACATTTCTATCTGATATAGATCATATTCATATCCACATAGTTATGCTAGTGTGCATTGTATGATCTTGCGATGCTACCAATAATGCTTGATGATGATAATTAGATATCTATTGGCTTTGTAAGCTTGCAAGTAAACCACTTTTCATGTAGCTTGCATTCTTAAGTTCATGTTAGTTAGTCTTGCATCTTGCATATGGAGAGAGCTCTCTTTTCATCTTTCATGGACTTCTTAATCAACTGCACTCACCTTTCACTTCTTCCTGATCATGTCTTTCACTTTTGGTCTTTCATATCACATCATTTTCCTTTCATTTCAAGATCCAAACCAAAATCCTTGATCACCCAAATCACCTTTCTCCTTCTTCTGCGTAGTTGGCTAACCTTTTGAGGCCTGATCCTTCAATCTTCGCTGGGGCATTCTTCACCTCTTCATCTCCATCTCTCTCACCCTTCTAGTCTTTCATTCACTTTCAAATCCCAAGTTCAACTCCTCTTTCCATGGTGTTTACAGGTTGAGGGACCGATAGGTTCATGCCCCGTGTCCCATGTGTGGGGCATATCTTCACTACTTGATGGTTATTCTGTTCTCTTTCTTCGATTATGATTTCTAGTGATTTGATCATGTCTCTCTTGCTTCTGCTTTCCCTCTACCTGGATTTCACTTTCGATCCCGAGGGGGCAGACACATCATATATTATTGGCTATCTCTTTCCTAAGTGTTCAGTACTATTGCTACCAGGCTGACCATGCAGGATTTGCTAATTTTTTGCACTTCATTCTTTGGAGTCAAATTGCTATTTGTTTGCCTTCTTGGCTATCTGTTGCCTTCTTGGCTAATCTATTCTTTGACGTAATGTGTTCCCAAATCAATCTCACATTAGTCAAAGAGGGGCAAATGTAATCACCTAAAAATGGTCATCTAGACTATTAGCCCCCTTTGCTAAATCATAAATTGCTTATTCTAGATCAAATCCTGGTTCTATCATTTCTTCGATTATTTTCTATGGGCTAACCATCTTATCCTAAGTATTTATTTATTAAAAGGAATATTTCCTCCCCTTTTAATAAATGAAAAGCCCCCACTTTTCCTCTTATCCTAAGTTGCATAAATAAAACACTATTCTTATTTTATAAAAAGAGAAAAAAATAAAAAAATAAAAATCTTATTTAATTAAGAGAACATGCTCCCTTTTAATTAAAAATATCTTTTAATTAAATAAAAAAATCTTTTTAATGGAAACCACTTTTCTAAAAATAATAAATAAATAATAAAATAAAAATAAATATAACAAGACTTTTTGTCTTCACATGAATGCACACTTTTCAAGGTGAGTGGGATATCTTTTTGCCTCTTAATCTCTTCCACATATCTTTTTGCCTCTTAATCTCTTCCACATATCTTTTTTCCTCTTAATCTCTTCCACACATCTTTTTTTGCCTCTTAACCATGTCCATTGATTTTGCCTCTTGAGAATCTTGAGCACATGGATCAACCAAGATTTAATCTCCACCTTTGATAATTATTTTTTGCCTCTTAATCTTGACCGTCCATTCATTTCCAAAATCCTTTAAGAGGAGGCTCTCTTCTCATTCTTAATCACTCATCTTTTCCATCTCTTGCAAATAATACATCTTTTGCATGATTCATCCTCTTAGAGTCTTGGCATTTTGGCATCTTGGAGTCTTGGAGCTTCTCAGTCTTGGCATTTTGGAGCTATGGTATTCTTAGATCTCTCATATTGAAACATTGCATCATCATTTTATTTTTATTCTTGCATCATAGTTTAGTTTCATTATCATTGCATTCTTAATCTAGTTTCCTTTATGCTATAGATTAGCTCACATAGTTTAATTAGCAAGGATTTGTAATACTTCTATTTTTTATTTTTATAGCTTAGCTTGCATCTTCATTCTAACATAGTATTGCATTGCATTCTCATTTAGATTTCTTGTGGATATTGGCATTTCTGCCCTTTTCTTCATTGAATCTCCCATTGCATGGTTTACTAGCAAGGTTATATGCTTAATAGCTCTAGCTGAGAGCAAACTTAAAATACCCTTGCATTCCATACCTAGGGAGCTCTAGGTTGCTTTCTCATGGTTTCCCTCTCATGGATTCCCTTGGATATAATGACTTAGAGAAGTGCACTATTTAGAGTACACACTAAGAAGGGATCTTACATGTCATTTACTTATGTCATTTGCATGGTTTGAATTCTTCCATGTTTAATTGTTGTTTCTAATGCTTTAAGGATATTATTTTTTATCATTTCAAAAAATCTATAAAATTTTAATCTCAAATATAATAAGCTTCATAGTTCAAATTTCACAAGCTTAATCATGATTAGCTTCACAATTCAAATTTTAAACATACCACTAACAATTAGTTGAAAGTGGCTCAATAGTGTATCTTTCAAATCATCCAACCTGGCATCAAATTATCTACACCATCAGCTTTGGTTGGCTGGGTAAATGCCAGTGACAACCCCATTCTACCCATGGAGTCACCTGAACGCTCACGACCACGCTCGACCCAAGTGACCCCAAGGTGCACTAAGCACGATTGGGCAGTGATATTCCATGGCTTATATCTTAGACCTTGTGAGAGGGATTGAAAAACTATTAGGTGCTACAAGATTGTGTTTCCAAGGTCTACAATAACCTCTCTCAGTTTTGGGTGATTCAACTTCATTTGCATTTGGTAAGGCAATCTCAGTCAATCCCAAAACTTGCAATGAGGGTCAGTTGAAAGTGGCTTAGCAGTGTATCTTTCAAACCGTCTAACCTAGCATTGAAGCATCTACTCCATCAGCTCTAGTTGGCTGGGTAAATGCCAATGACCACCCTGTTCCACCCATGGAGTCACCAAAATGCTCGTGACCACACTCGACCCAAGTGACCACAAGGTGCACTAAGCACAATTGAGTAGAAATCTTTCGGGGCTCGTATCTCAGACCTCATGAGAGGTTTTGACAAACTATCAAGTGCTATGGGATCATGTTTCTAAGGTCTACAATAAACTCTCTCATTTTTGGGCAATTCAACTTTGTTTGCATTTGGCAAGGTGATCTCAGTCGATGCCAAAACTTGCAGTGAGGGTCAATTAAAAGCGGCTCAGTAGTGTATCTTTCAAAATGTCTGACATTTCATTAAACTATCTACTCCATCAGCTATGGTTGGTTAGGTAAATGCCAATGATAACCCCATTCCACCCACAGAGTCACCAGAACGCTCATGACCATGCTTGACCCAAGTGACCCCAAGCTGCACTAAGCACGATTGGGTAGTGATCTTTCATGGCTCATATCTTGGAGCTTGTGAGAGGTATCAAAAAACTATCAAGTGCTACAAGATCATGTTTCTAAGGTCTACAATAATATCTCTTAGTTTTGGGTGATTTGAATTTGTTTGCATTATCCAAGGTGATCTCAATCGATGCCAAAACTTGCAGTGAGGGTCAGTTGAAAGTGGCTCAACAATGTATCTTTGAAACTGTCTAACATTGCATCAAACTATCTACTCCATCAGCCCTGGTTGGCTTGGTAAGCACTAGTGACAACTTTGTTCCACCCATGGAGTCACTGGAATGCTCGTGACCATGCTCAACCCAAGTGACCCCAAGGTGCACTAAGTACGATTGGGCAGCAATCTTCCGGGGCTCATATCTCAGACCTCGTGAGAGGTATCAACAAACTGTTAGGGGCTATGAGATTGTGTTTCTAAGGTCTACAATAACCTCTCTTAGTTTTGGGTGATTCAACTTCATTTGCATTTGGCAAGATGATCTCAGTCGATGCCAAAACTTGTAGTGAGGGTCAGTTGAAAGTGGCTCAATAGCATATCTTTCAAATCATCTAACCTGACATTGAACCATCTACTCCATTGACTCTAGTTGGCTAGGTAAATGCTAGTTACAACCCCATTCCACCCATAGAGTCACTAGAACACTTGCGACCATGCTTGACACAAGCGACCCCAAGGTGCACTAAGAAGAATTGGGCAGTGATCATCCATGGCTCATATCATAGAGCTCGTGAGAGGTATCAAAAAACCATTAGGTGCTATGAGATCATGTTTCCAAGGTCTACAATAACCTCTCTTAGTTTTGGGTGATTCAACTTCGTTTGCATTTGGCAAGGTGATCTAAGTCAATGTCAAAACTTGCAGTGAGGGTCAGTTGAAAGTGGCTCAACAATGTATCTTTCAAACCATCTGACATTGCATCAAACCATTTTCTCCATCAGCTTTAGTTGGCTAGGTAAAACCAATGACAACCCCATTCCACCCACGGAGTCACTAGAACACTCGTGATGACGCTTGACCCAAGTGACCCCAAGGTGCACTATGCATGATTGGTTAGTGATATTCAATGGCTTGTATCTCAGAGCTCATGAGAGGTATTGAAAAACCATTAGGTGCTATGGGATCATGTTTTTGAGGTCTACAGTAACCTATCTCAGTTTTGGGTGATTCAACTTCATTTGCATTTGGCAAGGAAATCTCAATCCATACCAAAACTTGCAGTGAGGGTTAGTTGAACGCAGCTCAACAACGTATCTTTCAAACCATTTGACATTGCATCAAACTATCTACTCCATCAGCTCTAGTTGGCTAGGTAAATTCTAGTGACAACCTCATTCCACCGATAGAGTCACGGGAACACTCACCACCACGCTCAACCCAAGTGACCCCAAGGTGCACTGAGCATGATTGGGCAGTGATCTTTCATGGCTCATATCTCAAACCTCATGAGAGGTATCAAAAAACCATTAGGTTCCATGAGATCATATTTCTAAGGTCTATAATAACCTCTCTTAGTTTTGGGTGATTCAACTTTGTTTGCATTTTGAAGGGCGGTCTCGGTCGATGTCGAAACTTGCAGTGAGGGTTAGTTGAAAGTGGCTCAGCAGCGTATCTTTCAAACCATCCAACATTGCATCAAACCATCTGCTCCATCAGCTCTGGTTGGATGGGTAAACTCCAGTGACAACCTTTTTCCACCCACGGAGTCACTAGAATGCTTGTGACCATGCTCGATCCAAGTGACCCCAAGGTGCACTAAGCACGATTGGGCAGTGATATTCCATGGCTTATATCTTAGACCTTGTGAGAGGGATTGAAAAACTATTAGGTGCTACAAGATTGTGTTTCCAAGGTCTACAATAACCTCTCTCAGTTTTGGGTGATTCAACTTCATTTGCATTTGGTAAGGCGATCTCAGTCAATCCCAAAACTTGCAATGAGGGTCAGTTGAAAGTGGCTTAGCAGTGTATCTTTCAAACCGTCTAACCTAGCATTGAAGCATCTACTCCATCAGCTCTAGTTGGCTGGGTAAATGCCAATGACCACCCTGTTCCACCCATGGAGTCACCAAAATGCTCGTGACCACACTCGACCCAAGTGACCCCAAGGTGCACTAAGCACAATTGAGTAGAAATCTTCCAGGGCACGTATCTCAGACCTCATGAGAGGTTTTGACAAACTATCAAGTGCTATGGGATCATGTTTCTAAGGTCTACAATAAACTCTCTCATTTTTGGGCAATTCAACTTTGTTTGCATTTGGCAAGGTGATCTCAGTCGATGCCAAAACTTGCAGTGAGGGTCAATTAAAAGTGGCTCAGTAGTGTATCTTTCAAAATGTCTGACATTACATTGAACTATCTACTCCATCAGCTATGGTTGGTTAGGTAAATGCCAGTGATAACCCCATTCCACCCACAGAGTCACCAGAACGCTCATGACCATGCTTGACCCAAGTGACCCCAAGGTGCACTAAGCACGATTGGGTAGTGATCTTTCATGGCTCATATCTTGGAGCTTGTGAGAGGTATCAAAAAACTATCAAGTGCTACAAGATTATGTTTCTAAGGTCTACAATAATATCTCTGAGTTTTGGGTGATTTGAATTTGTTTGCATTATCCAAGGTGATCTCAATCGATGCCAAAACTTGCAGTGAGGGTCAGTTGAAAGTGGCTCAACAATGTATCTTTGAAACTGTCTAACATTGCATCAAACTGTCTACTCCATCAGCCCTGGTTGGCTTGGTAAGCACTAGTGACAACTTTGTTCCACCCATGGAGTCACCGGAACGCTCGTGACCATGCTCAACCCAAGTGACCCCAAGGTGCACTAAGTACGATTGGGCAGCAATCTTCCGGGGCTCATATCTCAGACCTCGTGAGAGGTATCAACAAACTGTTAGGGGCTATGAGATTGTGTTTCTAAGGTCTACAATAACCTCTCTCAGTTTTGGGTGATTCAACTTCATTTGCATTTGGCAAGATGATCTCAGTCGATGCCAAAACTTGTAGTGAGGGTCAGTTGAAAGTGGCTCAATAGCATATCTTTCAAATCATCTGACCTAACATTGAACCATCTACTCCATTGACTCTAGTTGGCTAGGTAAATGCTAGTTACAACCCCATTCCACCCATAGAGTCACTAGAACACTTGCGACCATGCTTGACACAAGCGACCCCAAGGTGCACTAAGAAGAATTGGGCAGTGATCATCCATGGCTCATATCGTAGAGCTCGTGAGAGGTATCAAAAAACCATTAGGTGCTATGAGATCATGTTTCCAAGGTCTACAATAACCTCTCTTAGTTTTGGGTGATTCAACTTTGTTTGCATTTGGCAAGGTGATCTAAGTCAATGTCAAAACTTGCAGTGAGGGTCAGTTGAAAGTGGCTCAACAATGTATCTTTCAAACCATCTAACATTGCATCAAACCATTTTCTCCATCAGCTTTAGTTGGCTAGGTAAAACCAATGACAACCCCATTCCACCCACGGAGTCACTAGAACACTCGTGACGACGCTTGACCCAAGTGACCCCAAGGTGCACTATGCATGATTGGGTAGTGATATTCAATGGCTTGTATCTCAGAGCTCATGAGAGGTATTGAAAAACCATTAGGTGCTATGGGATCATGTTTTTGAGGTCTATAGTAACCTATCTCAGTTTTGGGTGATTCAACTTCATTTGCATTTGGCAAGGAAATCTCAATCCATACCAAAACTTGCAGTGAGGGTTAGTTGAACGCAGCTCAACAACGTATCTTTCAAACCGTTTGACATTGCATCAAACTATCTACTCCATCAGCTCTAGTTGGCTAGGTAAATTCCAGTGACAACCTCATTCCACCGATAGAGTCACGGGAACACTCACCACCACGCTCAACCCAAGTGACCCCAAGGTGCACTGAGCATGATTGGGCAGTGATCTTTCATGGCTCATATCTCAAACCTCATGAGAGGTATCAAAAAACCATTAGGTGCCATGAGATCATATTTCTAAGGTATATAATAACCTCTCTTAGTTTTGGGTGATTCAACTTTGTTTGCATTTTGAAGGGCGGTCTCGGTCGATGTCAAAACTTGCAGTGAGGGTTAGTTGAAAGTGGCTCAGCAGCGTATCTTTCAAACCATCCAACATTGCATCAAACCGTCTGCTCCATTAGCTCTGGTTGGATGGGTAAACTCCAGTGACAACCTTTTTCCACCCACGGAGTCACTAGAATGCTTGTGACCATGCTCGATCCAAGTGACCCCAAGGTGCACTAAGCACGATTGGGCAGTGATCTTTTGTGGCTCAAGTGACCCCAATATGATAAGTTATATACATAGTGAGTATATACATAGCATTGAAACAATGTAGTACTAAGTGGCTCAAGTGATTATATATAATGGTATGAAAAATAAGAACATAGGAAATCTATAAAAGTTAAACCTCAAACATAATAAGCTTCATGAACAGGGTATTCCAGAGTAAAGAAAAACAAATGTAACTTCAACAAGATATAATTTAAATCATAATGATAATCATAGTCAAGATATAACTTCACCATTCAATTCCATAAACATGAATAATAAATATGTATATACAAAAGATGATGCAAATATAACATATAAATGAACATGTTCTATATATACAAAGTATCAAATGTATCAAAAGTATCTCCATATACAAATATGGCACATGCCATTTCAAAATATCTACAAAATCAATGTTTTAAGGTGTACAATGTGGCATACATGCCATCTCAAAATGTGCCAAGTGGCATCTCTAAATGACCAAAAAACTAAAACTACATCCTATTTTGTAGGGGGATCATCAAAATGTAGCCTCTTTGAAGAAGTGTTGGGCTTTGATTGATCCCGCATAAAAAATGAGTTCAAACCCAAGTTAGATTGCTTACTTTATATGATTTGTACACACACACACACACACACAAACACACACACACACACACACACACACACATTTCATAATTCAAACACTAATTTAATTAAAATTATAACTAAATACAAATATTTGTACCTGGTATCTCAGTCATCTACCATGATTAGGTGTCCTAGCATAAGTCCTAGGTAGTGAATGGACCATGCCAACAATACCAACTTTGACCTATAAATATATATTTGCAATAATGAGATTAGTAGAGTGGTACAACATAGAGTAATAAATCTACAAAATAGGATGATAGCATAATAAAATTACAAATTGATTGAACTAAAATTAAAACTTACATTTGGTGATCCCTCCTCTAGAATAGTGGGCTGGGTCAACAAAGATATGAAAGATTCTTGTGGGCCCTCCCTCACACTTGGAGTAACCTATGAGAGTAAAAAGATTGTCAATTATATATAAATGTACTTCATCATAGCAACCCTGGTTACAAAATACAAATAACAATATGTAAAAGTCTATGTACAATTAGGCTATCACTCCGAATTGAGATGCCTATAAACCTAGACTCCTGAACTACTGTCAGGACATCATCAATAGCCACACCCTATACAATAAAGTGAAAGTAAAATATTTATTACTACACACAAGTGGCATACATATGCATGCATAATTAATTTTAAACAATTAACTACCTTTCCTTTATCGACACCTGATGAATGAACCCCCTTGTGTCCCTCATTAACATCGACTGTAACCTACAAGAACATAATAAGATGACAATATATTAGTAAATGTATGAATTTTATTTCTCTAATTGATAGAGATTTAAGCATGTACACCAAATGATATAAAAAATAACTAATGGGTATATAATTTATAATATACCATATAGTCATCAAGGCCAAATGAAATGGCCAAAAGTGTGGACTCATCCACCTGTCTCACCTCCTCCTGTGTCATTGACTAAACATAAATGGAAGAAATATATATACATAAGTGCATGAAATCATTAAAAATAATCTAAATAAATAAATTGTTTTTAAATTAAATAAGCCATGTGACAAATTTATTTATAATGTTTACTCTTACCATATCAATAGGAGTCAATGGCTCTGCGCACACCTCTTGAGAAGTCTCATGAGATGTAGATGCTCCATGAGGTGTTGTAGCCTCTGCAGCTGCATCTCCTATATCCTCCTCATCAATAACATAATGATATGCATCAGCATTAGTAAGCAGTCTAAGGCACATATGCTTGCATATAATGCAAATATGGGGCTTGTATACATGTGAACTCCAACGAGATGTCGATGCGCCAACATCATCCACACTAACTTTGTCTGTATGATCAACTGATCACTCATTAAAGGAATGGCCCTAATAGTCTGTGAGGCAGCCTCTACAATGATATCAGGATGCTGTACTCAAGGAGGGGGCACGACATCGATGGGGGGGACAAAGGTAGTGGCCTTTTTGTGCTCGATAAATGACCTAGTCTGAGGAGCTCCTTCGCCTACACCCATATTGGGCCTCATACTCCAATAATCAACATGGTGACCAAGCACAAACTCAGCATACAATTTTTTTATGAAATAAAATAGGACCTCCAAATTGCTATGGGGTGGTTTATCAAAAACCATCCACCAATGATCCCAAAAGTTTGTGCGCATTGCTTCATTTGTTCACCATTTTATTGATAATTTGGGATTTTTGGGGTCAACTGGTATTCCAGTTTTAGGATTGACAAAAAGGGCGGCTATATCTTCCTTTCTTATATTAAGGGCCGCAATCCCATCATGGTCAATCCTGTCATCAAATTGGGCATGCATATCATCATGCCAATGAAGAGCAGCATTATGTTGTTGCGTGAGTGTGTCAATATTTTCAACAATTGTATTTAGTGTGGCAAGCATGGGACCTAATGTAGGTATATTTTGATATGTGTTTTGGAAACCTCGTATTGTGTTTAAATTATCTTGTATCAAATCTTCTAAAGATCGAGGGTTTTGACATGGGGGATTGTTTTCGGGATCGTTATTTGGTGTGGGAGGGTTATTTTCTTCATTGTTGTCAGCCATGCCTGATTAAATAAAAAAGAAATCTAAATTTCAATCTAATTTCATATATTATTACAAATATAAATACAAAACCCTATTTCAACAAAAAAAATGACATTTGGCATGAAAATTAAATAAAATAATCAAAATAAACAAAAAAATTTACTTACCAAATATGCTGGGGAGTCAAATTTGTTGCCAAAATTAGATACCTGAAAATATATTGTGTATATGATATTTCAAGCCATTTTTCCAAGAAAAAATGTGAAAAGAAATGAGGAAAAGGGCTTGCGAGTTTTGAATTTATGCCACAGGTATCAGGTACCCGATTAGGCCTATGATTTGGTGTCAAGTTTTCCTAGGTGTACTGACACCCAGGCCTACTCAAAAGTCAACAAGTGTTTTCATGCACTTTTGGATGAGTGAAAAGTGAATATTTTTCACATCGCCACTTTTTGGCCCCTCATGATCTTGCACATACCCACCTTCCAACTTCTAGGAGTAAGTCAAATCTTACGGGGGGAGGATGTAACACCCCTCCAACCCTAACATGTTTTATTGTTACTATAAAGAGAATTAATGGTTTTCATTAGTATCATTTAGTCATATAGTCGGTAAAGGAGAAAAGATAGGCCAGTCAGTCATTGCATGGAGCCTAGACACTGAGAAGAACACAAGTTAGATCACTAAGTTAACCAAACACCATTTTTTTCTGAGCACTCTTACCAAGCCAAATGATCACTGAGTACCAAGCATAGTGGTTACTGAGAATTCATATGAACCAAGCGCCAATTAATTACTGAGTGATGAATGCAGTATACACCGAGTGAAACATGAAATGACATAGCATTTTGCAATGACACAAACTACAAGGAAAAAAATTTACCAAGAGTAAGATAAAATTTAATATGGATGTAATCATTAAATTGTTGATGATTCCTAGGTAATTATGATCTAGGTTATTCATTTCTACCATTGATCTTATGTTTTCTAAGATAGAGTCTAAACCCTAATTATGTCAAGATCAATTTGATATATAATTTTTCCATATGTCATTTTGACATGTATCACCACACATGTAGTAGCCGCCATATTGGAAGACATCTAAAGATCAGACAGGGTTATGATTGACAAGCATTGATAGAGCATTCATTTTATTAGAAATAGAGGGCTATTGAACATAATTCATAGAAGAGATCAATCACATTAAGGTGATAACAGATAAGTACATTACAAATCTAAATTGGGCATGTTAAGTTTCTATTTACAAGTCAAATCCTATTGTTACTCTTTAGCCATTCTAGCAAATTTTAAATCTCTTAACAGAGTGAACTTAACAGTTCTTTTGTAAATCTCTTACCCGAGTGCACACTTGATTGTGTTGCTAAAATCATCTAACCAGGTAGATCTAGTCAATCTCATTGTTACTCCTAATAGGATAAGATCACCAGAAGTGATCAAAATCTTTGTAGCCTTAACCGGCAACTTTGTTACTATAGTAGTAAAGCTTTGTGGGTTTCATCCCCAACACAGTTTTTACCCTCTAACAAGGGTTTATGTGATACCAAAATACTTGAGTTATGTGTATGAATTTTCATATATGGTTTATTGATTAGATTACATGCATTTTCATTTCTATTATTTTTTTGATGTATGTTAAATGCAATTGATAAAAATGATTAGTGATATTCATGTTTACAAATGTTCAATTTGAAAATTTTTAAGGGTACTAATTCACCCCTCCTCTCTTAGTACACATCTTTCCATAGTTCCAATAATTGGTATCAGAGCTAGTTCTCTTGTCAAGGAATTTTAGTCACTAACGAGAAAATATCTTAAGCATAGAAAGGTATAAGCTTGACAAGACTATTGAGAATCGGAAATTGCAGATCCAGATCTACATTGAACAATTCAAGGAAGCCAAAGAAAAATTGAGAGATTTATTGGTCAAAAGGAAGGATATGGCATTTCGGTATAATGAGACTGATTATTATGAAGAAGATATAGATGACCCATTTAAGGTATCTAGAACTAGATTTGGTAGCATATCTAATGCATTTGAAGGAACCATATCAGATATATCTTAAAAGAATCAACATCTTACTAAACAAGTGAAAGAACTGCAGATTAGTTGAGAGACACAAATGGTTAGAATGATTGATGTCATGAAGAATGCAAGACAGGCTAAACAAGAAAGGATTTTGGCTATTGAATATAGGAGGAAAATGACTGAAAATTTGGAAGAAAAGGAATATGAGATATTGAGACTCACCGAGCATCACTTTGAAATTTACAATCAGATGGTTGTCATGAGTCAAGAAGTCAACCGAGTATACAATGAACTTACTAAGAAATTGGAAGACATCGGTGAATTGAGAGAATAAAATGAAATATTGAAGAATGAAGTAAAGATGAACAAAAATAGTGTAATGAGATGATTAAGAAAGTTGAAGAAAGTTCTAAAAGGATGGATGAATTCCTCAGCAATCAAAGAAGACTTGACAACAATACCAGTTTAGGCTATACCGATTAGGGAGAGTCATAAAGACAAGATGAAAAAAAGAGTGGCTATGGAAATACGAGGGCAAAGAATCTCTCATGCTATAATTATGGAAAACCAGATGACCAATCAAATGTTTGCAGAAGAAAAGAAAAGGTCTTCCTAAATCCAATCCTGAATTTGATGGTTATTGTAATAACTGCAATAAGTATGGACATCAAAAACATGAGTGTAGATCAAAGTTGAATAGGTCACTTAAGAAGCACTACATCAAAAAGCACTATCACACTTGCAACATGCATGGACACATATCGCAAGAAAGCAGGAAAAAGATAAAGAAAGTCTGGAAACTAAAAGCACAAAAGAAGACATATCAAACAAGAAGACAAGGTAATGCATATACTTTGGATTAAAACACTTGGACTAGTTGCACAACATGTGGTAGATATGGACATATTGCAGGAAATTGCATGAGAAAGAACTGGAGAGAAAGATCTCAAAACTGGACAAATACTGGAATGACATGTTTGCATTGTCACAAGGTTGGTCATCTGAGAAAAGACTACTGAGACCAAGTACTAGAGTTAAATGCTACTACTAATGGTAATACAATTAAATAAATCACCAGGATAAGAAATAAAATGTGGAGAAAAGAAACAAATGATAATGTTGGATCAAGAACAACAGTAGGTGACACCTCATATTTTGGATTGGGTGATTTTAGTATCTCCACAGAAGAAATTCAAGTAAGTATGGAACTAAATTTCAATCAGTTATATCTTACAACATTTCCTTATATCTATTGAATGAACAAAAAATCAACATGAAATAAGATGCCCTAGGGTATTGTATGTTTTGAGCTTAAAATGTGTATAGTTGGTAAAAGCATGATCGAGTAAAAGATTGTTCGTCAGTTAAAATGGAAAGGTTGACCAAGTTGAATTATCAACCGAGAAATATCTAGTGTTAATCAAGGTTAGGATACAAAGTGATAACCGAACATCACTATGTTTACCGAGTTGTGGTAGGTAGAACATTTAATGCAAAAGTTTCAAAGGGAAAATAAATTTTAGGTATAAATAAACAACAATGCAAGTCATTTTGACACGTAGTGATCAAGAGAAGAACCAGAGAGATTTGAGAGGAATTGAGAAAAGATTTTTTTGAGCATTCGACAGAGATTTGAGTAGATCCCTAGCAGTTTATTATCATTCCAAGTAAGTTCTTAGCTACCAAGTTACTTTTTTGAAGATTTTGTGAAGCCCTAAATTTGAAATAGGAATTGCATCTTCATCCAAGACTGTCAAATCCAAGACAAAAAGTGACAAGAAGGTTGTTGGATATTGCTAAAGCATGGAGAGGTGATTAAGAAATTAAATATGTTTAATCACTATGCTACTGAATGGGCATTCATACTATTGTCATTTGTGTTTTGTCACTGATGTCAACATATGTTTCTGAGAAAAGACCAGGCTGGTTATCACAGTGTACAGACACGATGTGAATGTTTCAGAAGTTGCAAAGTTGGACAAGAGTTGAGATGGATGTTGTGATCTTATATCTAAGATCGCATCTTTAGATGTTTCATATTGAGAGAGATACATATGGTTTAATGAAGACTGGTCACTGAACTGTGACCGTGAGAATTGACAGAGTTAGTCTCTAGGTTTTTGATATATCTTTTAGAAGACTTGGCTTCAAGGTATGTGAGCTTGAAGGATGAAAGATAGGGTCCTGAAGGATGTACAAGGTATAGAGTGATTGGTGATGTCATCTATGGCATGTGTTCTAGAGATGGGTTATTTAGAAGCCGACTTAGGAAAGGAAGCATGTATTTTGTTTGGCAAGCATGAATTAAGGATGTCAATCCTTAATTGTTGTATTGTAATCATTGTATACTTGTTCTAGATACCATGTGTATCTTAGAAAGAGTTTATGTAATCATTTGTAAATTAGGAAAGCCGCATGGACCGACCTAATCATGGTAAAATGTAATAAGGTATAAATGTAGATTCTTTTCTTTAGAAAATACATGGATGGAATATAACTGATATAAAGAGGTTGTGAAAGCTATGAGCTTGTGTTTGCTACATGTAGAGCAGAGGTTTACTAGTGGACTTCATTGAATTGATCAAGAAAAGATATTTGCTGGCAAATAGTTCAAAAGATTATGTATTTCTTCATTTACACTTGTTACGAACTAATGAGTTCTAAAGGTGGATTTAACCTTCTTTGGGTAGTGAGCCTTGGTCAGTGAGCCCTCTTTTGTTCCTTGACTCCTAACAAGGTCTTTCCTCTAACGAGGACTATGTACTATAATGTTTCAATAAGCTCCTAACAAGGCTATATCTTCTAACAAGGATTACTATACTCTCAGTACATCATTTGTGGGTGCTAATTCCCACTGGGGTTTTTACCTTTAACATGGTTTCCATGAAACCAAAATATTGTGTTATTGTGTTGGTATTCATTATTTCTTATATTGATGAGCTTAAAGTTTAAAGTTTAATATTATGTTATACAACTGATTCACCGCCCCTCTTAGTTGTCTAATGGACTGTTATTCCTAACAATAGGTATTAGAGCTTGTGGTCCTTAGAGAAAAAGCTTAACAACTTGAGCTGATCTTGGAGATGGAACTCTATAGGAAGGATGGTCCTAAATTTGATCCTGAAAACTTTGACAGTTGGAAGAATAATAGGTGAACACACCTATTGTGTTTAGGCATAAATTACTAGATGATTACATAGAAGAAGACAACCCTAAAGACTGAAAATGATTTTCCATCTTCTACTGATGATGAAAAGAAGCTATTTTCATATAACATGGTCGCAAGAGAAGCATTGATTAGTGCACTATCTAAAGGTGAGTTCACTGAAGTTAAAGATTTAGATTCGGCACATGAAATCTAGAATAGATTAGAAGCATTATATGAAGAGGATAAATATACCAAGAAGGCAAAGTTATGAAATTGGAAAACAAAGATGGAAAAGCTACAAATGAATGAGGATGAAAGCATTAGAGCCTATGTTCAAAGGGTCACAAAAGTAGTTGTTGGAATTAGAAATTGTGGAGGTACTTATGATGAAGAGGAATTTATTGCAAAGATCCTCAAATCATTGACTCCTGTATACAAATTCAAGGCAATGTCTATTCAAGAAACTATTCCCCTGACTCCAAACTTTAGCATAGAGATGTTGATTGCAAAGTTAAATACTTTTGAAGCTGTGGAATTAGGATAAGTTGCACCTAAAGTTGAATCTTCATTTAGGGAATTCACACACAAGAAAGTATCTACACTTCCAAGCACAAGCAAAGAAGACCTAAAATAAGAGCTTGGTGAGTATGCAGAGGAATGGGAAAAGATAATGGAAGAAGAAACAAAGATGGAAGAACTTGTTGCACTAATTGATAGAAGAGAAAAAAGAGGTAAGGGAAAATTTGAAGGAAATTTACCCTTGAAATATTTTTCATGCAATAAAATAGGTCATTTTGCATCTAGATGTCCTACAAGAGTTTCTAAATACAAACCTGATTATGCAAAGATTAGAAGAGACAAATAATGTTATTATGCTAGTGAAGGAATCTCTGATGATGATGATTTAGACAATAAAGAGATTGGATTTGTTGATATTAAAGATGAACTAGTTCATGAAGAAAAAGCCTCAGTATCTCATGTTGACAAGAAAACTAAATGGATAATTGATAGTGGATGTTCTCATCACATGACTGGTGATAAGAAAAAGTTTGTTAAATTAGTAAATTATGATGGAGGTGTTGTAAGGTTTGGTGACAATCTCCCAAAATCCATCATAGGAGTAGGATCCATTACTTTGGATGGAAAGACTAATACAAACAATGTACTACTTGTTGAAGGACTAAAACATAATTTGTTGAGCGTCAGACAGTTAATGGATAAAGATTTTCAATTAAGTTTTGTTAATGGTAAATGCTTCATCAAAAGCAAGGAAGGAAAACTAATTGCTACCGGTTCAAAATTTAGAGGTAATGTATTTGAACTAAACACATCTGGAGCCTCTTGTTTTGTTGCAAAGGTAGATGATAGTTGTTTATGGCATAGAATATTTTGTTGTGTTAATTTTGATAACATTGTGAAGGCAAGTATGGCTAATATAGTAAGAGATCTACTGAAGATTGTGAAACCTTCTAACACTGTATGCAAAGAATGTGTTATAGGAAAGAAAAATAGAGGCAGTCATAAAAGAAAATCATTTACATCAAAAGGAAAGCTGGATCTAGTACATACAGATCTATGTCAGCCCACAAGAATAGACTCATACTATGGTGAAATGTATTTTATACTCTTTGCTAATGACTTTTCTAGAATGATGTGGGTTACTTATTTGAGAGAAAAATCAGAAGCATTTGATAAATTCAAGTTGTTTAAAGAAAAAGTAGATAATGAATCAAGATTGAAAATAAAGTGTCTAAGATCAAACAGAGGTGGAGAGTTTACATTAGATTTATTTAATTCATACTATGAAGAGCATGGGATAAAAAGACAAACATCTACTCCTAGGATTCCACAACAAAATGTGATAGCAGATTGAAGAAATAGGACTATTTTTGATGCTGCCAGGACAATGTTGATTGAAGGAAATGTGTCTCATGTACATTAGAGAGAGGCTATTGGAACAATAGTTTACACATTAAATAGACTCCCTATGAACTATGGTTTGATCATACTCCTGTAAAATATTTCAAATTTTTTGGTAGCAAGTGTTATATATAGAGGGATGATGAGATAGGGAAATTTGATGCTAGAAGTGATGAAGGAATCTTCCTTGGTTACTCTATTAAAAGAAAGTCATACAAATGTTTCAATTTGAGATTGAGGAAGATGGTTGAAAGTAACAATGTAAGAATATATGGGAAATTTCAGATACAAGAAAGAATGTATGACAACAGTCAAATTTTAGAAATGAAAGAAACTGCTACTACTGTAGAAGAAGAAGAACTTGTTGAGGAAGAAAGTTAAAAAGAGGCTTGTGATGTTGATACAAGAAAGACTACTGAGACTCTGAAAACTCAAAGGTATGTAAAAAATAACCATCCTGAAAATCAAATTATTTTAAATACCAGTCAAGGAGTGCTAACTAGATCAAAAGCTAGAGAATAAATTTGTTTGATTTCTCAAGTTGAGCCAAAAAATACAAATGAAGCCTTTAAAGATGAATCTTGGACAAAAGCCATGAAACAAGAATTGGATTAGATAAAGAAGAATAATACTTAGGAATTGGTTCCTAGACCTAAAAATAAAAATATTATAGGAAAAAAAAGGGTCTTTAGAAACAAAATGGATGAAGAAGGAATGGTTGTAAGGAACAAAGGAAGACTAGTGTCTAAGCGATACTCACAACAAGAAGGCATTGACTTTGAAGAAAAATTTTCTCATGTTGCTAGAATAGAAGTAGTAAGATTATTCCTATCTTATGTTGCACACAAAAACTTCAAAGTGTATCAGATGGATATTAAATCTACATTTCTAAATGGAGATCTTGAAGAAGAAGTATATATAGAACAACCAAATGGGTTTCCTCTATGTGAAGACAAAGACATGGTGCGTAAATTGAGGAAAGCCCTATATGGGTTAACGCAAGCTCCTAGGGCTTGGTATGCAAGGCTAGACAAGTATCTACCTGGGCTTGGATTTAGAAAAGGTAATGCAGATAGTAATTTGTATTTAAGAACTACTGAAGATGGAATCCTAATAGTAGAAGTATTTGTGGATGACATTATCTTTGGAGGTAATGAAGATCTATGTAAAATTTTTGATAAAGAACTGGAAAGTGAATTTGAGATGTCTATGATAGGTGAAATGAAATTCTTTCTTGGACTGCAAATAACTCAAAATGAGAATGGTATTTTCATTTCTCAGACCAAGTGTCTCAAAGAATTGCTTCCAAAATTTGGAATGGAAGATTGTAAACCAATAGGAACACCTATGGTGACTAGAAACAAGATAACAATTGATGATGAATCAAAATGTGTTTTTCAAACTTTGTATAGATCAATGGTTGGAGGGCTACAATATCTGACTCACACTAGACCAAATATTGATAATGCTGTTGGAATTGTGGCTAGATATTAGGCAGATCCCAAAGAGACACATCTAGCTACTATGAAAAGGATACCGAGGTATCTTAGAGAAACCATAGACTATGGTTTATGGTATGACAAAAATGATAGCTTTGAACTTCATGCTTATACTGATGCTGATTGGGCAGGAAATATTGATGACAGAAAAAGTACCAGTGGCGGTGCATTTTTCCTTGGGAAAAAAGTTGGTTTCTTGGCTAAGCAAGAAACAAGATTGTATATCATAGTCTACTTCTAAATCAGAGTATGTTGCTACTACTATAAACTGCACTTAGATTATTTGGATGAAACAAATACTAACAGATATTGGAGTAATTTTTGAAGAGCCTATGGTTATCCATTGTGGTAACACTAGTCCAGTAAACATGTCAAAGAATTTGGTGATGCATTCCAAAACTAAACATATCTCTATTAAGTATCACTTCTTGAGAGACGAGGTGGCACAAAAGGAAATCAAATTAGAATATATCAGTACAAAAGAGTAGATTGCAAACATCTTCACAAAGACACTGCCAAAAGATACCTTTGGATATCTTAGAGGTATGTTGGGGGTTTAGGCCCCTCCTAGTCTGAACTAATTGATGCAGAAATGCATCAGTCCATAAGTATTCAGAGCCTTACTACTCCTCAGGGGGAGTGATCATGGAAGAAAGTTTATCTATGAAGGAAGTCAAGGCCTCATGGCACCCTTTGCCATTGTTGTCAAAGGGGGAGTGTTACTATGAGAAAATCCCTACTAGTTAGGAAGACTATATGAAGAATTATTGTGAGAGCATTGTATGGTTTCATAACACTTTTGGAATGATTAAACATTGGGATGGATTTTCCCATATGTTGACATTAATGCTAAAGGGGGAGATTGTTGGATATTGCTAATGCATGGAGAGGTGACTAAGATATTTAATATTTTTAATCACTACATTATTGAATGGGCATTCATACTATTGTCATTTGTGTTTTGTCATTGATGTCAACATATGTTTCTGAGAAAAGACTAGGCTGGTTATCATAGTGTTCGGACATTGTACGGATGTTTTAGATGCTGCAAAGTTGGACAAGAGTTGAGATGGATGTTTTGATCTTATATCTGAGATCACATATTTAGATGTTTCATATTGAGAGAGATACAGATGGTTTAATGAAGATTGGTCACTGGACTATGATAGTGAGAATTGAGAGAGTTAGTCTCTAGGTTTTTGATATATCTTTCAGAAGACTTGGATTCAAGGTATGTGAGATTGAAGGATGAAAGATAGGGTACTAAAGGATGTTCATTGGTTAGCACAAGGTATGGAGTGATTGGTGACATCATCCATGGCATGTGTTTTGGAGATGGTTTATTTAGAAGCTGACTTAGGAAAGGAAGCATGTATTTTGTTTTGCAAGCATGAATTAAGGATGTCAGTCCTTAATTGTTATATTGTAATCATTGTATACTTTTTCTAAATATCATGTGTATCTTAGGAAGAGTTTATGTAATCATTTGTAAATTAGGAAAGCCTCATGGGCTGACCTAATCATGGTAAAATGTAATAAGGTATATATGTAGAGTCTTTTCTTTGGACAAGACATGGATGGAATATAAGTGATATAAAGAGGTTGTGAAAGCTACAAGCCTATGTCTATTACATGTAGAGAAGAGGTTTACTCATGGAATTCATTGGAACTAATCAAGTAAGGACAGTTGCTATAAAATAGTTCAAAAGATTGTGTATTTCTTCTTATACACCTATTGTGAACTAGTGAGTTCTGAAGGTTGATTTAACCTTCTTTGGGTAGTTAGCCTTGGGCAGTGAGCCCTCTTTTGTTCCTTGACTCCTAATAGGGTCTGTCCTCTAACAAGGACTATGTACTATAATGTTTCAATAAGCTCCTAATAGGGCTATATCTTCTAAAAAAGATTACTATACTCTCAGTACATCATTTGTGGGTTCTAATTCCCAATGGGGTTTTTACCTTTAACAGGGTTTCTACGAAACCAAAATATTGTGTTACTGTGTTGGTATTCATTGTTTCTGATATTGATGAGGTTAAAGTTTAAAGTTTAATATTTTTATATATAACTGATTCACCCCCCCTCTTAGTTGTATTGTGGATTGTTATTCCTAAAAAAGGTCACATTGATTAAGTCCATAACATGTGAAGAACCTAATTATAAATTACATCCCAAGATCACTTCACAAGTTGATCAAACATACGCATTTTCTAGCATACCACCTAGGGTTTTATTGGTATAGGGTATACATTCTTGTATCCACGGAAAGATAAATGAAATTAGAGACTTTGAACTATAGTCAACATACTAGGAGCTAAGTGAGAATGTAAATCTCAAGGATGAGCACAAACACCTAGAATTCAAATGATTGACAAATGCCCTACATTTCCTGAGGGAGTTCAAGTCTGAATGGATTAGGGTTGTACATAGTCACATTCACAAAGGTAAAATGTGGTTGGATGAACTAGTTAAAATATCCAAGGATGTTATTCATGTGGCTACCGAATACCCCACTAGTGATAAGGAAAAGGCTATAAGGTATCCACCCAAGGCATAAATCGAGAAGCTAACTAGAGCTAAGTGGGATGGTAGAGGAATGAGATTCAACATCATCACTGATCCAGAAATAAGGTTTGGAGCCTATATTATTAGCTACAATATTTTTTAATTTAGCAGCCCAAAAACATCCCATGTAGACCAGTAGATATAGCTTACAAAATTGTCAAGAAAGGTCTACAATTAGGCCTCACTGATCTACTATTGAAATAATTGGAAGAAAATATGAGAACCATTCAGATAGAAAAGACCGATACATGTAAGTTTGGTTCATTAATGGTTTGCATATTTTTCTACTTGTAGAACTACTTCCTATCTGTCGATAATGTAGACTAGGATGTTGACTGACCAGTCATCATTTAAATATATGTGTTTATCAAGAACTTAGGTCATAAATTTGTAACTGTCATGGATGATTACTTTGGAAAGTTTAAGGACAAAATGCACAAATGGAGTAGAATTCCAAGTTAGTTAGTAAAAAATCATAACGAAGATATATGTTTTCTGGTGGACACCGACACCACTTTGATCAAGGTAGTTGAGCCAAGAACTACTTGGCTACCTCCAATGGGCTATGAACTAGATATTGATTGAGCCTCTTGGTCAATAAAGGCATTGTTGGCTAAGCCCAAAGATCCTAAAGCTACTAGGTTTGGAACCTATGAGGAAGAAAAATTAAGAATAAAAATGAATCTAGTCGTAGTAAAGGTTAGTAGGAAATATAAGAAAATGATGGAAACATTGGTGAAACAATTCAAAGAATATGAAGTAGAAGCAACAGATAAAATGGTTGAAGAAGAAACTGAGTAACAACTTCTGATTGGGAATAGTGAACATGAGGAGGAAACTGAGTGAGATAAATAAATTCAAGATGAGTCGGTAAAGGCCATATGGAAGAGGAAACAAGTAGAGACACTTACACAAGTGAGGACAAGATCCTCTATAGCCGCTTCTCAACCCCTGAAGAAAGGAATTGCAAAATCACAAGGCCTACTCCCACAAAGACTTATTAGAAGAAGAACATAGGTGCACAAGTCACCACTAAGAAACCAAAGAAGAGGAGAAGACTAATAAGAGAAAAAGATGATGTAGACTCTAAAGAAGAAGATGATCAAAGTAAGTTTTAAATATTTTGTAAATAAGAATCAATTTTTTAATGATTTAGTTAACAACATAAAAGAAACAGGTAGACTAGGTCACCCTAAGATGAATCGGTATGCATATATGACAACCGAGGATTAGGAGAAAGTAGAAGAGGTAATCATCCACATGATGATTAATTTTAATAGACTACCTATTGAATTTGTAAAATATATCCCTAAGGAACTTCATGACAAGGTATCAAAAAAGTGGACATATCCCTTGCACATAGAAAATAAAATGAGGGAACATTCTTTAATTTTGGCAATGCTTACTCTTTCAATAACTGAGGTTGATGAGATGATGAAACAGTATGCCAACCGATTTTTGATGAAAGGCCTGGGACTTAACATTTTGGCAAGGAAACTTGAAGAAGTTGATGAAAATAGAAAGATATTACAGACACAAATTTTGGAATCAAGGGTGGAAGAAGAAAACTTTCACTAGCTATAATCCCCGACTAAAAAGTTAAAATCAAGGGGAAAGGAGTACATTTAGATGATGCAAACATTTCCACAAAGGAGCCAATTCATATATCTGACAGTGAGGTACAAGATGACACTTATGTCAAAGACTTCTATTCAGCTGGATATGCTGAAAAGGACAAACATGATGCTCCTAAGGAATTAGTCACTACCAGGACTGATGACGTCTTAATAGAAGACATCATAAATGGAGATCCTAATAATGATGCTAAGGCTGATGAAAAAATCACTGTGGCTACAGGTAATACCAAAGAAGATCAACCTACTAAGGCAACAACAATAGACATACTAGGTAATTTTCTAATATTAGTACAAGCAATTAATTTTGCTACACAAGGGAAACTCAAGGATCAAACACCCGAGTAGAAGGACACAATTGAAGGACAGGGTGCAGAAGAGAAAAATGACACAAATGAGCCTAAAATCAAAGAGACAAAAAGTAAAGAACTAGAAACTGAAACAAATGTAGATACATCTACATTTGACACCAAGCAATAATCTAAAGGACATTAAACTGAGACAACATTCAAAGGGAAAGATAAGGAAGAGAGTGTGTCTACCAAGAAAGAAAAGTCTAATCTAGAGACTAAAGCTCTAGTACCATGTGGGAAATCTCCCACATCTAGCACACAAGAGAAGAAGAAAAAGAAAAAACATGGTAAGGGTCTAGTCACATTAGATGAAGTCATAGAAATTCCCACATGTGACCCAAGGACTCTAGACCTAGAAGCATTAAGAAGGTATGGAAAACTGTACAAAAGGAAGGCTACACAAGGAAAACTAAGACAAGAAAGTAAACATAAATAGGTCTTAGAAGATGTTAGATAAATTTTGATGCAAGTAGTCACTAATATCAATGTTGATGAGGCAACTCCCATCATTGATCAACTTGCTACTCTAACTGGCCATATAAATTCTCCAAATATAAATGAAGAGAAAAGAATTGAAGAAAGAGCTGAGGCCAAGATACAATTGAAGCTAGCAGAGAAAATCAGCTAGGAAGTGGCAGTAAATAAAGTAAAGTTATCTGAGGTAATAAGTGATCTTGATGCTATTATTCAACAAGTTATTACAATATTGCACAAATTATGCACTATAGACCACTTCACTACCGAAGCTTAGTGAAAAGATACAAAACTTAGATGAAGATATCAAGGTTAGTGTAAATAATCTTTTAACTGAGCCAAATGCATTTTATGAGAATTATGCAAAAGTTCAAGAAATCTAGCGGTTAAGATTAGAAGTGAGGAAGAAAGAAGATACAATTAGAGATCAAGTAATTGAGCTATAGGAAGAGTTACTTACATAACTCAAGGTAATGCAATGGCATATGAATAAGGAAAAAGATCTAGTTTCCACCTTGTAGATATTTGTATTAGAGAATATTTTTGATATGTATGCACAAGTTAGACGAGAGAACATTTCTCTTGACAATCTCAAAGAGGAATGGGAATACCTCTTGGCTTCATTGCAGAAAACCCATCAAAACATTTTTGACAAGCTATGAGTACATTTTTGGTATTAATTTTTAAAAAGGGGGAAAATATATGTAAATATATTATTGCATATATTCTTGTATGTACTTAACACCGAGACAATGTATAAAGGGGGAGATCACATAGATTAACATTTTTGGTTAAGCTCAATTTTGAATTCAGTACATATACATAAATTTTTTGATACTAATGCCAAAGGGTTTAAGGGGGAGAATGTTACTCCTAAAGAGAATTAATGGTTTTCAATAGTATCATTTAGTCATACAGTTGGTAAAGGAGACAAGGCAGGCCAATCGGTCAATACACAAATCCTAGATGTCAAGCAGAACATAAGGCAGATCACTAAGTTTATCAAATAGACTTTTGATCGAGCACTCTTACCGTGCTAGTTGATCACCGAGTAGAGAGAATAGTTGTTATAGACCATTCATATGAAACAAGCACCAACTAATTACCAAGTGATGAATGCAGTATACATCGAGTGAAACAAGAAATGACATAGCAGTTTGGAATGGTACAAACTACAAGGAAAATGGTTTACACTGATAGAAACTAGTTTACCAAGATCAAGAAAAAATTTAATATGGATGTAATCATTAATTGTTGATGATTCCTATGTAATGATGATCTAGGTTATTCATTTTGACCATTGATCTTAGGTTTTCTAAGATATAGTCTAAAATATAATTAGGTGAAGATCAGTTTGATATATAATTTATCTAGATTTCATTTTGACATGTATCACCACACATGTAGTAGCCACCATATTAGAAGACATCTAAAGATCAGACAGGGATTTGATTGACAAGCATTGATAGAGAATTCATTTTATCAAAAACAGAGGGCTACCAAGTAGAATTCAGAGAAGAGATCAATTGCATTAAGGTGATAACAGATAAGTACATTATAGATTTGAATCAGGCATGTTAAATTTCTATTTATAGGTCAAATCCTACTATTATTCTTTAGCCATTATAGCAGATTTTAAATCTCTTAACAAAGTGAACTTGACAATTCTTTTGTAAATATCTTAATTGAGTGCACACTTGATTGTGTTTCTAAAATCCTCTAACTAGGAAGATCTAGATGATCTCATTGTTACTCCTAATAGGGTAAGATCACTAGAAGTGATCAAAATCTTTGTAGCCTTAATTGACAACTTTGTTACTGTAGTAGTGAATCTTTGTGGGTGTCATCCCCACCATAGTTTTTACTTTCTAACAAGGGTTTATGTGATACCAAAATACTTTAGTTATGTGTATGAAATTTCATGAATGGTTTATTGATTAGATTACATGAATTTACATTTTAGTTATGTTTTGGATGTATGTTAAATGCAATTGATACAATTGGTTAGTGATATTCATGTTTACAAAGATTCAGTTTGAAAAGTTCTAAGGGTATTGATTCACCCCTCCCCTCTCAATAGACATATTTCCATAATTCCAACATTGATATCCCTTTTGAAGTTAGGGGAATGTTGTAGAGACATATATGCTTGGATTAAGAGTAGGTTTTTTCTTGAAGGTTGAATAAAAAATTCATTCTTAACTATATTACTTTTACTTTCATTTAGGTAGTGATAAATGCTTTTGGTATATTCTTGCATGTGTACTCATCTCTTGTTATGATTTTATGGGGTCCTGATGATATGGAGGAACCTAATAGATTTATATGAGCTAATATTTATCAATGGTTATGATCTCTTGGATAGATTAGGGCCAGTATTGATACTTGGGTACTTAACTTTAATTCATAAAAAAATGCTATGATTTCTAGATCTCTTTAATAGTTTAATTTTTTATTATGATTATGATTATGATTGACATGACTATCATTCGACGATTACGTGAATGACCATGACTATCTCTATGAGACTAACAATACTTATGTGATGTGCTTAATACCACAAACACATAATAGAAATAGAGAAACGACAACAATATGCAAGAACATAAAATTGGCTTCTTATTATCTCCACAAATGTGGAATTACAAACTTTCAGAATTACAATATGCAAAGCCACATGGGCATTCCCTTACAATATTCTGTAGGACAAAGCCTCAAATCAATACCCAGATCTACTACCCAGAACCATTCTGAACTGCCTAAGACAATAATACAACCTTCCTTATATAGGCAATTTTCCACCGCCTGGGAAGGTTCCAGAATTTTAGCCAATAAGGCCGACCAAACTTAGAATTATTTTTTTATTTTACATTTCATTACATCATAGTCGGCTCAAAATAAATTTTGAAACCCGAACAGAAATTTTGAAGAAAAATCATTTTCCGCCATTTCAGGTGACCCAACTTTCGAAGACCATAAGTCATCACCAGTTGACCCGATTGACTATTGTAACCCCATTTCGGAAAGGGCGCGAGGAGCTCTACAACGCCTAAATCAAGCAAGCTTCATTCAGCCCAAAATTCGACCTCATCCGGGGCCTCTAAAGCCTTCAAAACTGAGTTCGAAGTTTCTGTACCCTGCTGCCAATACCGAAAATCTTCAATATCTTCCAACATACACTTGATCTGGCAATGAAACTTTACTGGCAGACTTATATGACCAAAATGAACCTCCAAGAAAGAAATCAGATCATTCTGAGCACATACAAAAATTACCAAAAATAGTAACTTTCCGTAAACAGCAGCTCTGCACAAAATAGCCCTTATTGAATACAAAAATAGAAATATTTTTGGGTGATGCAAGATTGCTCTTACACCCAGGATGCTCCTGCATCAGACACCCGGGGTAATTTGAGAAGTGACCCTGTCACGACTCAGGTGTGCAGAGGAAAACCAAGACGGCTAATCTCCTCCTTTGTCAGCCATGATGAATCTTCAACAGGTCGTCCTTTCCACTTGACCAGATATTCTTCATATATCCTGTTCCTTGTGCTTCTGCCAATACGACTGTCCAGTATATCTTCGATCTCCTTAGTGTCTGAACTAGTTGCTGGAATACTCCACTGTGCTGCTGTGATCTCATCTTCAACACCTCCTTCATGATACTCTGTCAGGTCTGAAATGTTAAACACTGGTGAAATATTTAGCTCAGTAGGCAATTCTACCTCATATGCGTTTCCTGAATCATGTTTCTTCAGTATCCTACATGGTCCAAACTTCTTCATTTTCAGCTTGTTATATGTACCAACTGGAAACTGCTCCTTCCGCAAATGAACCATGACTTCATCACCAACTTGAAATTCCTTATACCTCCTTTTCTCATCTGGCTTAGCCTTATACTGTGCGTTCATCTTGGTAATATGCTTCCTCACCTCCTCATGGATGTTCTTCAAGTGTTCTGCAAAATCCTCAGCTTCAACACTACTTATTTCTCCTTTATCTATCTTCCTCAATTCAAATGCATTTCTTGGACTACTTCCATATACAATCTGGAATGGTGATTTACCAGTGCTCCTGTTGACAGAATTATTGTATGCAAATTCTGCCTGTGGTAAAATCAAATCCCATCCTGTTGGCTTATCTCCAACCAAACATCTCAGCAAATTTCCCAAACTCCTATTCACCACCTCTGTTTGTCCATCAGTCTGTGGATGATGTGATGAACTAAACTTCAAATCTGTCTTTAACTTCTTCCACAATGTACGCCAGAAATATCCAACAAACTTAGTGTCCCGATCTGAAACTATGGTCTTTGGCAAACCATGAAGTCTCACTACTTCTCTGAAAAACAATTCTGCTACATGAACAGCATCATTAGTCTTCTTGCAGGGAATGAAATGTGCCATCTTTGAAAATCTGTCAACTACCACAAAAATTGAATCGTGTCCCCGCTGTGTCCTCGGTAAACCAAGAACAAAGTCCATACTGATATCCTCCCAAGGCTTCTCTAGTATAGGTAATGGCTGATACAACCCTGTATTCTACTTCACTCCTTTCGCCATCTGACATACTCTGCAACTCTGTACAAACTTCTTCACATCTTGCTGCAACTGTGGCCAATAATAATTCTCACTAACCAGACCAAGGGTTTTATCACGACCAAAATGTCCAGCCAATCCTCCACTATGCTTCTCGTTGATGAGATTCTCCCTCATAGAACTTCGTGGAATGCACAACTGATTCCCTCTGAATAGCATATCATCCTGGATGATGAAATCCAACCATTTTGTCCTGTCTAGAGTAACAGGTTCTGCACAAGCTTTCCAAGCTTCACCAAAATTAGGATCCTCTGGATACAAATTCTTGAGCTCCTTGAACCCAACCACTTCAATCTACATTTCTGTCAGCAATAGTTGCCTTCTGCTAAGAGCATCTGCAACCCTATTAGACTTTCCACTCCTGTGTTTCAAAACAAATGTATAACTCTGGAAAAATTCAAGCCATTTCAAATGCCTTTGATTCAACTTTCCTTGACTATTCAAATATTGCAAAGCTTGATGATCAGTATACAAAACAAACTCCTTTGGAAGCAAATAGTGTCTCCACTTCTTTAATGCTTGAACTATAGCATAAAATTCCTGATCATAAACAGAATATTTTCTCTTGGCATCATTTAACTTCTCACTGAAATAAGCAACAGGTTTACCTTCTTGGCTCATAACAGCTCCTATTGCAGTACCACTAGCATCACAATCTACTTGAAACACCTTATTAAAATCTGGAAGTGCTAAAACAGGTTGTTCTGTAACTTTTTGTTTCAACAATTGAAAACTCTTTTCTGCCCCATTAGTCCACTTAAACTCTTTTCTATCCCCTCTCATTGTTTCAGTCAAGGGTCCACAAATACTGCTAAAATTTCTGATAAACTTTCTGTAAAAGCTAGCTAAACCATGAAAAGATCTTACCTCAGTAGCACTCCTTGGAGTAGGCCATTCAAGGATAGCCTGTACCTTCTTTGGGTCCATTTTTAGACCTTCTGCTGAAACTACAAATCCCAAATACACTAACTCTTTCTTCACAAAACTGCACTTCTTCAAATTAATCAACAATTTCTCTTCTCTCAACTTCTCAAATACCATACGAATATGCATCATATGCTCATCCAATGTCTTACTAAAAATCAAAATATCATCTAGGTAAAAAATGACAAACTTACCCAGAAATTCTTTCAGAACCTCGTTCATGAGCCGCATGAAAGTGCTCGGTGCATTGGTTAGCCCAAAAGGCATGACTAACCACTCATACAGTCCTTCCTTTGTCTTGAAGGCAGTCTTCCATTCATCTCCTTCTCTGATCCGAATCTGATGATATCCACTTTTCAGATCTATCTTTGAGAAATACACAGCTCCACTCAAACAGTCCATAATATCATCCATTCGTGGCAATAGAAACCTGTACTTGATTGTGATCTTGTTTATTGCTCTGGAATCTGTACACATCCTCCACTCTCCATTCTTCTTTGGTGCTAATACCGCAGGTACAGCACAGGGACTCAGACTCTCTCGAATCAATCCTTTCTGTAACAGTTCATGTACTTGTCTATTCAACTCCTCACTTTCTGCAGGTGTCATTCTGTGTGATGCCTTATTCGGTAAACTCGCTCCTGTGATCAAGTCCATCTGATGACTGATCTTCCTGACTGGTGGTAATCCATCAGGCATGTTATCGGATACAATATCCTGAAACTCATTCAACAAATCTGCAACTTCTACAGGAACATCTTCTACTTCCTCGTTACCAGCTTTTGGAATTAAAGCAAAACATACATGCTCATGCCTCATACCATCTAGGAATTTCCTTCCATCAACAAATGTTATTCTTGCATTACCACATACCTTTTCTTCGGTCTCCTTCAATGGCTTCAGCTTATGTCGCACTCCATCCTTTGTCAGGGAATAGGTATTCGCACGACCATCGTGTACAGCACATCTGTCAAACTGCCACGGTCTACCCAATAACATATGACATACATCCATAGAGATGATATCACATAGTACCTCATCTTGGTACCCGCCGATCTTGAACTTCACTAGGCATTGTTCATTGACCATGACCTTGTGGTCATCCTGTACCCAGGAAATCCGATATGGATGTGGGTGTTTGTGTCTCTTGAGCTTCAACTTTGTCACCGTCTCTTCTGACACCAAATTGTCAGTGCTTCCACTATCAATAATCACATCACAACATTTACCTTCACACTTGCACCTGGTGTGAAACAGGCTCCTCCTTTGCTTAGGTTCATTCTCACCACTCAACAGGACTCTCCTGTTAATCAACGTTTCTCCTCTTTCAGCATCTTCAGAATTTGATGATCTGGCATCTTCATCTACATGTGCAACTCTGGCCTGGCCTTCATTTCTCCTGTCCGTTCTGCCTTGGTGCTGAGGACATTCAAATGTCCTATGACCTTCTTCTCCACAGTGAAAACATGTTCCACGGAAGCCACCTCTTCCAGATCCTTGTCCTCTTCCTCTTCCTCTCTGATCTCTATTATCCTGATCCTGGAAGTGATTGGAATTATTTCCTCGCTGATTTTGACTGCTACTGGCCTCATCCTTCTTTTTCGAATCTTCATTTCGGCCACCATATGACTGTCCACCAGATCGTCCACCGCGACCTCTTCCATTTTGTCTGCTCTCGAACTTCTTGTTCAGCTTTTCCTCTACTTTTAGGGCAAATTGGTATGCCTCCTCAATACTGTTCATTCGAACCAGATTCAACTCCTCCTGAATGCTTGGCCTTAACCCATTAAGGTATCGGGCAACTTTCTCTTTATCAGCTTCTGCATGGCCTGTTCTGATGAGAAGTCGATAGAACTCCTCTGTATACTCCTGAACAGATCTTCCTGCTTGCTTCAAACTCTGCATTTTCTTCAGTAGGTCAAGCTCATAATCAACAGGAATGAACTGTCGCTTCAATTTATCCACCATCCGATCCCATCTCGTGATTTTCTCCTTTCCCCTTCTATTTCGCTCCAACTGAATCTCTTGCCACCATATCTTCGCATGACCTTTCAGTCTGGCCTTCGCAAATTTGACCCTATCAGGATCCTCAACATCTTCATACTCAAAATATTCTTCACATTCATTGATCCAGTCGATCAATTCCTCTGGGTTAAGATTTCCAGAAAATGTAGGAACCTCAATCTTAGGTCTTTTCCCAATCTTGGAAATCGCCCGAAAAAGTCTTTCTTCCTCCTGGTTCACAATTTCAACTTCTCCTTCTTGATATTCTTCTTCGGCTTCATCCTCACTTTCGTCTCTGACATTAAGATTCATTCCTCTACGAATCTCTTCTTGCAATGCTCGCACTTGTCTCTGCAACTCTCTAATCTCAGGTGTCACAACACCAGGTCTTCCACCACGTTCTCTTCGTGGAGGCATTTTCACGATGCGCGCTGAAACCCTAACCACGGTCCTGGTGCAAACTGCCTCACAGTCGGCGATCTGTTTACACACTCAAGAACTCCTGCTCTGATACCACTTGATGAAGGGTGCTCCCCTTAATACCACAAACACATAACAGAAATAGAGAAACAACAACAATATGCAAGAACAGAAAATTGGCTTCTTATTATCTCCACAAATGTGGAATTACAAACTTTCAGAATTACAATATGCAAAGCCACATGGGCATTCCCTTACAATATTCTGTAGGACAAAGCCTCAAATCAATACCCAGATCTACTACCCAGAACCATTCTGAACTGCCTAAGACAATAATACAGCCTTCCTTATATAGGCAATTTTCCACCGCCTGGGAAGGTTCCAGAATTTTAGCCAATAAGGCCGACCAAACTTAGAATTATTTTTTTATTTTACATTTCATTACATCATAGTCAGCTCAAAATAAATTTTGAAACCCGAACAAAAATTTTGAAGAAAAATCATTTTCCGCCATTTCAGGTGACCCAACTTCCGAAGAGCATAAGTCATCACCAGTTGACCCGATTGACTATTGTAACCCCATTTCGGAAAGGGCGCGAGGAGCTCTACAACGCCTGAATCAAGCAAGCTTCATTCAGCCCAAAATTCGACCTCATCCGGGGCCTCTAAAGCCTTCAAAACTGAGTTTGAAGTTTCTGTACCCTGCTGCCAATACCGAAAATCTTCAATATCTTCCAACATACACTTGATCTGGCAATGAAACTTTACTGGCAGACTTATATGACCAAAATGAACCTCCAAGAAAGAAATCAGATCATTCTGAGCACATACAAAAATTACCAAAAATAGTAACTTTCCGTAAACAGCAGCTCTGCACAAAATAGCCCTTATTGAATACAAAAATAGAAATATTTTTGGGTGATGCAAGATTGCTCTTACACCCAGGATGCTCCTGCATCACTAACCATACTTATGTGATGTGCTATGACCAAAACTTCAACCCGTGTACTTGTAGTACCCTCTCTAGTAGTTATACTTTTTATATTGAAATTGGATAGGATTATTATATTCTAGTATTTGTGGACTTTATGTTTCTCCCTTCCCTTACTAGATTTAGATAATAATATATTTTCAGACTTGCAGATTATGATTTTTCCCTCAAATAATATGCTCAAGACCATTATCTTTTATGCTTATGTATATATGATTTAGTTTATCCCTTCTGGTTGATTATAAGAGTTATTTTTCTAAGTAATGATTTGTACCTTTTGTGTATATTCATGATTGTGATTATTGGTCTAGCCTTGCTAACCCATGTTATGATCTATATATATATCCTTCTTGGCATGGTTTCTCAATCAGGTGACGCAGTCGTAGTCAATCTTGTGGGAGATCTAAACGATGTAGCACTCCTTCCTTGTCTATCATTGTTTGTATATAGATATGTATATGTGTTGATTTTGTTTCTCAGTGATGTACGTGTGTGTAGGTACAAGGCATCGACCCCACTTGGCTACATAGGTCTGATCATGCCTTAAAATCATTGAACTAGTTGTAGTTGTTTAGAAATGGTCTAGAGTTCACACATGGTAAAACCCTATGGTTTCGATTATTTTGTCCAATCTCTTGATTTGGTTTTGGGTGGATTTGAGTTCCTTATTTTATATATCCTTTGATGTCAGTCTCATTTATAAGGTTATGAGATATGTAGGATTATGATGTTATTTTATTTCTCTAAGTGTTAATCATATATACAAAGTATTCATATATGGGTGCACACATATATGCATACATACATACATACATACATACATATATACAAAGTATTCATATATGGGTGCATACATACATACATACATACATACATACATACATACATACATATACATATACATATACATATACATATACATATACATATACATATATATATATATATATACATACATATATATATATATATATACATACATATATATATATATATATATATATATATATATATATATATACATACATATATATATATATATATATATATATATATACATATATATATAATATATATATATATATATATATATATATATATATATATATATATATATATATATATATATATATATATATATATATATATATATATATATATATATATATATATTCAGTTATTAATCTATAACTAGCTATGCTCATGAGTGTATTAGTGATGATCATAATTCTATGTATTTTGATGCATATTGTGGCTTTAAATAAATAAAGTAAATCTAAAGTGAATAAAAGAAATAAATAAAACTAATTACGTACTCCTACATTTACTCTCTCTCTCTCTCTCTCTCTCTCTCTCTCTCTCTCTCTCTCTCTCTCTCATATGTCTTGTTAGTGTAGAGGGTGGGAGTAGAACAAGAGACCTCCTATTTGTAAGGGGTCCCAAGTTTCCATTGGTGTAGTGAATTCCTTCATGAGAAGCATACCCAAAGATATCGATATTTATATAAGAGTTAGTTTCTATCAATTATAATAATAATAATAAATGTATATAGGTGGAGTTAAATTATTTAATATTCTTGTTTGGCGCAAGTTAGTACAGGAAGGGTAGGTAAGTTGGTTTTCACCAACGGGTGAAACTACCTACCTAATTAATTAAATTAAATAGTCTTACCCGAACATTAGAAAAGGGAAGTTTCTCTACAAGAAGGAACTCCCCCAACCTCTACAATTTTTCATAGGATTATATAATTAGGATCCTTCCCTGTAAGTGGTGAGAAATATATGTGGGAAAAAGGGAAGGGTTTTTCAAAAGAGAAATTTAGGAGAGATTTGGGAATTTCTAAATTAATTTGCAAAGAGAGAGAGAGAGAGAGAGAGAGAGAGAGAGAGAGAGAGTAGTATTTTTATCCAAATTCCTATGAGAAAATTTGTGAGAAGAGAATAATAACATTTGGAATCCCTGTGAGAGACCTGGTAGTGAAGGATCAAAGGAGGGCTTGTGTGAAGGGGTAGAGAGTGTCAAGGAGACTTGAGGGATTCATTAAATATCAAAGGGTTTCTTCACAAGAATCCAGGTAGAATCTAGAACTAGGAAAGAATCCCTTGTACTTGCATGTGTCATATATTCAACTATGTGTATATGAATGTTTTATGTGTGTGAGCACTATATTAAATATTTAATAATGTGAATAAGAATGTTACATGTATGTGCACTATGCAGATATGTGATGGGAAAATATTTTTGGACACCTGTGTGTATTGCAATAATTAAGACTATACTCTGACAACTAGGTATGCAAATTTCTGTATTGTTATTTTTTATTTTTAATATTTAAAATTAATTTATTTAAATAAATTAAGGAAACATTATAGGAGGAATATAAGAGAATAAACACGTCATATAGGGGAGGATAAAAATAAATAAAAGATTAGAGCGTATATTTATATGTAAATGCAAGGAGAAATTATAGGAGAAAAATAAGGAAGAAAGCTAGGACAAAAATAAGGAGAAATTATGGGAGAAAAACAAAAAATTAAAAAAAGAT